>JAFBJY010000608.1:0-12645 GCA_016801885.1 Toxotes chatareus | reverse complement strand
ACCCAGTTTTCCAGTCTGTCAAGCAGTATATTGTAATCAACTGTTTCGAATGCAGCACTAAGGTCCAGTAATACTAAGACTGAGACTTTGGATGCATCGTTATTCAGATGTATGTCATTCAAGACTTTCACAAGTGCTGTCTCAGTGCTGTGATGTGCTGGAAAACCAGACTGAAATTCATTAAAAAGATTGTTTTGCACCAAAAAAGCATGAATTTGTTGAAAAGCAGCCCTTTCAATGATCTTTCCCAGAAAAGGAAGATTAGATATCATTTGATACTTCTGGGCTTGTCAGTCTGTCTATAACAGAAAACAACGATAATGAGCATTGTTGCACATTTCCTATCAATAATGTCAGAAAAAAGGATTGTCTTGCCACTTTCAGTTCTTGGTTGTAGTTATGTAGGCTCTCTAGATGTCGCCAATAAACCTGGAGTTTATTTTTTAGCCATCTGCGTTCTGCCTGCCTGCAGATTCGTTTTTGAGAGCTTTAACCAATGGCATTTCTCCAAGGTGACCTTTTCCTTCCTGATAGAACTTTGAGATGGTCTGAGCGGGGCAATTGGATGGAGTAATGGTTTTAACTTTGGAAATGAAACTTCTTTACAAGGTCATCAGCGAGGAGCCATGGGCAGGGTTGGTGATGGTACAAATGCCTGGGTGAATGCTGCACAGGAATGTTATCATTAATACAGCGTTTTTCTGACCACCTTTTCTTCAGCTTTGTTATGATTAGCAGGTGATGGTTTGAAAAGAAACACAGTAGTGATCAGAAAAGCAGCAGCATCAGTCACCACAACCTCAGAAATATTGAGACCTTTTGAAATAATTAGATCAATATGTATGTCCCTTGTTGTGTGTTGGATCTGTTACATGCTGCAAAAGTCAAAAGTTGTCCAGGATGTTGAAGAGTTCTTTAGCACTTCCATCTTTAGGATTGTCAACATGGATATAAAAAGTCACCTACTACAATAACACAATCGAAATCAATGCGCACAATAGAAAGCAGTTTGGCAAACTATCAAAAAAGCATTAAGTTGTACTTTGGGTTTTGTAGATTAGAGATATTTACTTGGTAGGAGGATTTTACTTGAAGAGCAACACATGTTCAAAGAGTCAAACTTTCCATAGGATGTCTTTCTTGCATTGGAGGCTGTCATTGAACAAAATTGCACTCCTCCTCCTTTCTTGTGCAGTCTAGCTTCACTCACAAAACTAAAGTTAGGAGGAGCTGACTCGATAAGAACTGTTGTTCTTATCGATGTTTCAGTTAAAACATAAAATCAAGGTTGTGCTTTTGAACAAAATCATTAATGGGGAATGATTTGCCTGCCAGGGGATCTGATATTTAAAGAGCTAAGTTTAGTTTACTAAAACCCATGACCTGTCCATATTCTGGGACAGACTGTGGCTGACATGGAATAGGTTTTAGGTTTGTAGATGTATTTCTGAAAGACAAACACCATCCAGCTCGTGCTCTGTTTCAGTGGGTGGACTCAGGCTACAACCTGAGGCATCATGAGGCCGGTGAGCATCAGTGTCCACAGAGCCCGCCTCCACAGCAGCTTTTTTCCCAGCCACTGTCAGAACAGTGGCACAGGACATTGGGATGGAAGAAGCTCCCATATCATAACCCTGTCAATGTCCAAAGAACCCTGTCAAAATAATCTGTTACCACTATGTGCAATATGTCCTTACATTCACCATGTGAAACATCACATACTGGAAGTGACAGTGTGCCGATATTAGTCACCTCATTTTCTTCATTTTCTTATTTTATTGTATTATTTAAACCTTTTAGCGAGGCTTGATTCAGGGAGGATGCACATGTACTGCAATGTATCTGTGCAAATGGCAAATAAAACTCTATTCTATTCTTTATGGTAACAAGTCCTCGCTTACACACTCTGCAAAACAACTCTTGGTTAAAGTGACAGTCCTCCCAATTTTTGATTATGGTGATATAGTTTACAGGTCAGCCTCCAAAACCCTCCTCCACAAGCTGGATGGTATTTACCATTCTGCTATCCGCTTTGTGACTGGAGCTCCGTTTAATACTTACCACTGCAACCTCTACTCACTGGTGAACTGTCCCTTTACTCCACTCCTGCAGACAGATACATTGCTTTCAATTCATTTACAAAACCCTCATTGGCAAAAAGTCCTTCACTGTAAAAATGTAATAAGTTGACTTTCCTTCAAGTAAAAATCAGCTTTACTTTACTTAAAAAATTAGGAAAGCGACTGCCTCAAAATTTCTAAGCTGTTAAAGCTAAAAAGAATTGTGTTTAAACTACTCAGTAAAACTGAGTTTAAGCATTGACATTACTAGGAAAATATATATGGAAAGTGATTGGCTGAAAGGGGACACAAAAACAGTTTATTTGTTCTCTAAGAAGAAGAAATTGTGTCCAACTCATTAAGATGAACAGCAGATATGAATGTGCACAAGTCTAACTGTGTAATGTGCAAGTGTAATGCAGACATTTGAGACAGCAACAGCTAAAACCTGCTGAGAACATTGTGGTGAATTTTTAGAGGATGAGTGTAACTGTACTGGAGACTGAGTTCCAATGTAGTCAATTTGGAGGTAACTGGCTATAGAGCCTGATGCTGCTATATGGCCACAATGGTGTCAGCATGAAGAGAGAGGGAAGAAGAAGGGCTGAAAGAAAAGCTGTTGACATTTCTCCTTGTGAACAGCAAAGTATTTAGCAGCCTGTTTGAGAAGAAAGAGCAATGAGGCTGGCTCCAGCAAAAAAAGGGCTGACCAAGGGGACACTGTCCCAGTACTGAGCAAACCTAACCTGTGACATTCTACTGACATTGTGAAGACAATGAGTCAGTGCAAGAGAAGATTTTTGGGGGAGGGAGTATATTTTGCTTTTAGGGTCTTTGAATGAAGTCAAAGGTGTTGTTGTGTTGTTGAGGGTATTCCAAGTTGAGGGTGTAAATAAGTGGAAAGAGAAGGCACATGGCATGTGTCAGATTTTTAAGGCCATCCATCAGCACTGTTCCTCCAAAATGATTGCAGTACCTGAAGCCTGTGGGTGCAGTGAGTCAGGAGAGTCCACACTGTGCTGAGGAATCAGTGTCAGGATCCCGATTGAGGTGTGGGACATGTGTGGGTCATCATCGTCTAAGAAGAAGAAGAGCAAGCACAAGTACATGTTAGTTATCACCTTGCCTATCTCTGGTTCTTTGTCAGTGCAACATGTGGGCAGACTGATGACAGGTATATAGAGCAATCCTGTTACATTTAATACCTTTTAATAGCTTTTTACTACCTTTGGATTTTATTTTAAAACCATCAGGACACTGAGTTGCAAGTGTTAATCAGCGACCTTATTAACGCTGACTTAGATTTTGACATATATGAGACTATAGACAACAGAATAGATTTAGAGACTGACTGATGTTGTTGAACAAACTGTAGACACTGTATATCCTGCACTTTCTGCTTTAGCACTTGTGGTTAGATGCTAAACTGCATTTGGTTACCTTTGTCCTTGTACATGTGTAATGACTATAAAGTTGAATGTAATGACATTTCTTTGACTTCCCTACTACAGAGCTGAGCCAGTCCTAAACACTGGCTCTTCCACCCAGCTGTCAGAAAAAAGCTGCATTTGCCCATGACAGCGACGATGGTTGTCTGGACGTTGAAGATTTGCCTGAAGTAAACGTGAGCCAGCCAGTTGACTGTCCAGTTGAGCTGAGCGCGCCAAAGTGTTTGAGATGTGGTACAAACACTGAATATGACATCAGCATTAAACGCCTACAAAGCTGAGAAGTTCAGGATTGAGGAGAGGATCTTTGATTATGTGCCCAGAAATGCTAAAGCCTACATTTAAAGGAACTAACAGGAAGTTTAGCAGATAGAATTTCAATGGGAATAGGACACCTCACAGTCTGACAAAATAATAGCTTCTAAAAGACAGTTAACACTTTAATGGACTTAAAATTATACAGTTAAGAAAAAAAAGTGTTACAGCAAGCAGAATATGTTTTGGATGTTGGATTGTGGGAAGTAGCCACCTTTTGCTTTGATGACAGCTTTAACACACTGTTGGTATTGTGTCAGTGAGTTTGATGAGGCCACCTGGAATGGTTTCCCAACAGTCTTGAAGGAGTTCCCAGAGGTGCTGGAGCACTTGTTGGCTGTTTTCCTTCAGTCTGCGCTCCAAGTGATCCCAAAGCATCTGAATTGGGTGGAGGTGGTGACTGTGGAGGCCAGGTGGTCTGATGCAGCACTCCATCACTCCTCTTCTTGGTGAAATAGCCCCTCACACAGCCTGGAGGTGTTGTTGAAAAACAAATGATGGTCCAACTAAGCACAAAGCAGATGGGATGGCACGTGGCTGCAGAATGCTGTGGTAGCTATGCTGGTTATGTGCCTTGAATTTGGAATAATGAGCAAGAGTGTGAGCAAGCAAAGCAGCCCCACACCATCACACCTCCTCACATAAAGAACAGTGAACTAGAAGGTGTGTCCAAACTTTGACTGGGACTGTAAATAAAGCAGCAATGATGGAGGCTAAGTGGAAGAGACACAAGAGACACAAGAAATAAAGATGAATCCAAAATGGTGAAGGGGATACACCAACAGCTGTGTATACACAATGCAGTTGCGTTAAGTTTACTGTCCAAATAATGAAAATGTTTTTCTACTGTGTGAGAAAGCTACCTGAGGTGCAACTTGCTGCAGATGCTCCTGAAGTTTAGGTCCGCACGCCCCCTTGGACCTGAAAATGTCAAAGAAGCGAGGAGTGTATTTGTGAAGGTCTTTGAGGAATTGTGTTTTGACAATATCCCTGGTGAAGTATTGAGAGACTTTGTTGTGAACTCACAGATGTCTTCACAGACATCTTTAACACATGACTGAGCCAGGCTGTTGTCCCCACGTGCCTCAAAGCTCTCCACCATCATTCCTGTGCCGAAGAAGCCGCCTCCTCCTGCTTCAATGACTATGGTCCTGTTGCACTCACCCCCCATCCTAATGAGAAGTGCTTGGAGCGGTTAGTCATGCATGACATCAAGTCATCTCTCCCTCACCCTGACCCATTTCAGTTTGCACATGGGTCCAACCGCTGGACTGATGATGCAATCTCAATAGCCCCTCCACTCAGCCTGGCCGAGTGGTGCAGTGTCAACAACCTCTCCCTGAACGTGGAGAAGACGAAGGAGATCATCATAGACCTGAGGAGAGCGCACGGCCAGCACACTCCACTAACCATCAACGGTGCTGCTGTGGAGAGTTAGCAGCAGCAAGTTCCTGGTGTGCACATCTCAGAAGACCTCTCCTGGTCAGACAACACTGCATCACTGACCAGCAAAGCTCCAACAGTGACTCTCTACTTCCTCCATAAACTGAGGAGAGCCAGAGCCCCAGCCCCCATCATGTGCAGTTTCTACAGAGGCAGCATGGAGCATCCTGACCAGCTGCATCACTGTGTGGTACGGCACCTGCAATCGCGTCCTGTCAAAGGAAAACTACATCAGGTAGTGAGAGCAGCTGGATAGTGGGTGTCTCCTCCTCCTCCAGGACATCTAGCACACTCTCGCCTCACCTGCAAAGCCCTCTGCATTGCAGGCGATCCCACCCACCCGCCCAACAGCTTCTTAAGTCTGTTGCCATCCAGAAGGAGACTGGAAGAGCCTCCAGGCCAGGACCAGCAGATTGAGAGACAGCTTGGTCCACCAAGCTGTCAGATGCTGAACCTCAAACGGAAAAAAAAATTGCGCCTCCCCCGGAGCCCAGTCCAAGAGATGGCGGCGTTAATGTCTCGCAGCGAGCAATCCACCCGGGCCGGGTTTAAAAGCGGCAGTGTGGAGACATTTCTGTTTTCTGACGAGCATGAGGACAAAAAAGGGCCTTGACAAAACCTACTTTTATGTAAAGCGTGTAAACAAAAAATTAAGTACAATGGCAACATAACAAATATGAGGCAACACCGCCTCGCTTGCATCCAGAATTAGATGAGACGCCGGTTGTTGCTGCCAACCAACAAACAATCGAAGAAGGATTTTCTAAACATCCTCCAAACTCTGAAAAGAGCAAAACAAATCACAGCGTCCGTCGCAACTTCAGTTGTCAACAACAAGGATTTTGAGCTATGATGCGGACGTTGGACCCCAGATACAGACTCCCAAAGCGAAAAACATTTCACACAGAACGCCATCCTGAAACTATACAACGAGACTAAAACCACGGTGATGGAATCTCTAAAGACAGCCGACAGAGTCGCTCTGACGTGATGCGTGGACATCAGTTGCAACTGAATCTACGTTACACTAACCGCGCACTTTATGCGTGAGATGAGCAAACAGCTGGGAGCTAGTAAGTCATGTCCTCCAAACCAGAGTGATGAGCGAGAGTCACACCAGTGCAAATGTAGCTGAGCTGCTGCAGTAAGTAGCAGAAGAATGGCAGATTACAGACAAAGATCTGGTGCAATACCGACAACGATCAAATATGGCTGTTGCTGCTCAACTGGGAAAGTTCCCTACATCGGAAATGCTATGCTCACACTCAACCTGGCCTCTCAGAAAGCACTCAAGTTGCCTGCTGTGGCAAGGCTCCTGGGGAGGGTGAGACGGATTAGCACGTTTTTCATCGCGAGCACCACTGCCACCCATCTGCTGGAGGAGTAACCAGAACCTGCTTGGCCTCAAAACCAAAGCTGAAGACAGATGTGCACTAGATGGAATAGTGCATATAGAGATGGTTGAAAAGTTCCTGGAGCAACAGCAGCTATCTGCACCACCCTGCTCTCTCCTCAGGTGAGGAAAACAGATTCTGACGCTGTCACTCTCACAGTAGCGGATGTCTCAAATGCAGAGGATGTCATCACTGCCCTCAAACCCATGAAGATGCTACTACACTCATGTCTCAGGAGAAAAATCCCACTGTATGTTTGACTGCTCCCTGTGCACGCCAAGCCAACCCAGAACACAAAGCTCAGTACTGAAGATTCACCACTGGTCCTGGGACACAAAACAGGCCATCAATGACGCACCTCAGCAAGAGGTATAGAAGTGAGCAGGAGAGGAACACACTACACACAGCCTCTGCCCTTGACCCACGTTTCCAGGTTTTGCGCTTTCCTCTCTGAGGAGGAGAGAGCAGAGATGTATGGAAGAGTGGTTGCTGAGGCTGCAACATTAAAGGTAATACTGCTATTTATATATTTTTTTTAATCTAACTTGTAAAAGTCTCTTAAAGATACTGAAATTGTGATTTCAACATGTAAGATTCTTGTGTGTTAACTTGGTTCTCTCATTGTGTATATCCAGCAAGAGGTGAGAGTAACAGAGCTCAACAGCAACCAGTGAAGAGGAGCCACATCAGAGCCCTGCTCCAAAAAGAAGGCTTTTCATCGCTTTCTCTGCTACTGAGAATCTGCTTAGGTCGACATTTCTCTGGATCAGAGTAGGAGCAGAACTTTTTAAATGTGAAGCTCTAAACACAGAAAAATGTTCAGATTCACCAGAGCCTCAATAGTAAATTATTATTCTGTGTCAACACTTTGGCTGGTGGCTGATGCTAATTCCCATCAGTATTTCTCCATGATACAGCTCAGCAGCAGCCCAAGTCATTGCACACCAGAGCTGAGGAGGAAGTGGCCAAGTACTGCCGTGCTGAAACCCCCCCTCTCACAGAGGACCCTCTGCTGGTGGAAAAACAATGAAGTGATTCTATCCTCTGATTTCCAAGTTAGCTAAAGATACCTGTGCATTCCTGGCACCAGCGTGTCTGCAGAGAGAGAAATTCTCTACAGCAGGAGATATAGTAACAGCTCAGAGAAGCACAACTAGATTCAAAGCATGCTGACCAGCTCTTGTTCTTGTTTATGATCCAGAGAGTGATGCTGATGAAGAGTAGGCGGCATTTGCCCTCACTGTTACACTTCTTGCATTCATTACGGTGCATACAAAGACTGCATATGGTTACTGCTGTTTCTTCTATTACTACACATTTTTGCATTTAATTGAGCTTTTCAACAGTTTAATGCAGCATCTAAAGGAATGTTGTAGAATATTGGTTTCTAAAGCTGCTTGATTGTGGACAGCAAAATGTTTAGTTTGTAGGTTTCTAAGTTACTCATTTGTTTTGATTGAAAAGGGCAGCTTTTGTAAGTTCACTCAGATTGAATTAGCTGAACACTAATTATTTTTACAGCAATCTGAAAATGTTAAAGATTTTGTTTCAAAGAAGTTTTTATATTTTCAAATGATGAGAAATTGTTGTTGAAAATGGCACCTTCTGTGGGGTTTTCTATTTGGACAATAAAAGAAATAAAATATGTTTTACTTTAATGGATATTTAAAATATACATTATTTGCCAAGTAACTACAGAGTGAGAAAAGAAACATTCTATGTAGAAAGAGATGAATTGAGATGCATCGATAATCATGAACGAGGCACTGTGAATCATAATGTAATCCAATCAGGTGAGGACTTTGATGGCAACCCGCATTTCCGGGACCCCCAGCCGGGACCACCCACTCACACACGTAATCGGGTCTGATCTGAACTCGCACCTGCACTTTAACTCAGCTGCTGCTCAAATGACATATTGGAGCTAAAATCACACAAATTCTGTGACACACATATATTGTATTATATTATTTGTATTATATACAAATTTATCTGTACTATATAAAAGCCCTTTCTTTTCTCTATTCGATAGTGTTAGTGTTTATATAAGACACAGTGGACAAGTACAGTGCGGACTCCCTGCTAAAAGTCTAGGATGCAGCTTCTATAGGTCAGGAGAGACAGGCTGGCTTACCAGCAGGGGCCCAGCTACAAGCAGTACATTGAGGGAGCACGTGAATGATAACAACCCACGCCATTTAACATGTGGAAAGGCACTAGGAATTAAGGACGTGATTATAAGAGCAGCGTACTCAGTAATGTCGGCCATGATCAGGCTTAATTCCTCAAATAGCTTCTGGCGCGCTTTGGACTCTCCAAGCAGCAGAAGGACTGTACAGACTAATTAGCCAGAGGTAGCAGAATACTCGGCCCCATAGAGAAGGCACCAAGTGGTTCCCCGCCATGGAGGAGGATCAGCCACCAACAAGGCTGGGGCAGGTCTCAGACAAGGTGTCAGGTCGCACTCCTGGAAGTCAGCACATTGAGCAACTGGCAGGAGTTTTTCTGACATTTTTCAGCTGTCCATGCAGTTTATCGGTCCCTGTATGCCTGAAGTCCTCCATCATTGTGCTCAGCCCATGAAAGCGTAAACCATCACCTGCCTCTAATGCACACCTGCTGATGCTGACAACCACACAGAACACAATCAAACACTCTCAGCCTTCCATACACTGGACTGGCACTGAGCTGCACTTTATTACTTACTTTACTTGACTTACTTTACTTACTCCACTTTGTGTTTATGTTTTCAGAAATGTTCTTCTTTAAGTACTTGTGTTATTTATTTATATGTGTGCCTTAAAGCCGGGAGTCTCTGCAAAATGTCGTTATGTTGGCATCATGACAATAAAGACAATATAGTTAGGAGTCAGCAAAGTAAGTACCACGATCAGTTAAGACTACTTTTATTTTGAAGCTAGCAGCAATTACATTTTACAGTGTTCATACCCTACGCTTTGCTCATTCAGAACTCTAACTCTTAGCTCCTTGCTCCAGCAGCTTCATTAACCTCGTCATTCCTAAAGCCTGCACCTCCCTTTGGTTGCTTCTTTTCAATTTTCTGCCACAAACGACTGGAATCACTTACAACAGACTGTAAAACTCAGCTTTTTAATACCATTCTCTTCTTTTAAGAATACTTACAAAACATAATCCAACATCCTTGTACTTTTTTTTAGACATTTACCATGAACCTCACTTTATATATATAATATTACACTGTCATTTTGATTGATATGTAAGAATATGTCTTATCTTCTGGATTGTGTCTGTAGGTTGTCACTGCAAATGAGAATTGCTTCTCAATGGACTTACCTGGTTAAATGAGTGAAATAAAATCCTACTATATATGCTAAAAGACATGGTGGATCACAGTGAATCACATATACCAGCTGGTCAGGACAGGAGCATGAAAAAGTGCCTCAGCTGAGGACGATCATGTATGAACCTACAGTATTAAATGGACAAACTCATACGTGACAAATTTGGGGGGATTCAGTCGCTTTGGTTCCGCTCGCTGCGGATCCTTACTGATAACGTTCATTTTGAGCGTCTGTGAGGTTAATATCCAGGAGAACTGAATACAGATGTGACCGGCCACCAGACTTGTCCTCCCTCTCTCTCCTGAGAGAGAAACAGGAAATTTTGCCTCTTTTCTCTCAGGAGCGGGAGAAGAAACCGAGAGAAGATGCTTTTAAATTTAGATTGAAATTTGACAGACATTTTTTTTGTACATACATAATTAGAGTTTTTTCCTCTGTGTTTTCTCTCTGGTTCCTCCTCTCTCTGGCAGAGAGAAAGGGGAAAACAAGAGATCTTTTTCTCTCTCTGTCAGGCAGAAAAGCGAGTTACAGAGAGGGTTCCCTCTTCTCCTTGAGACAGATAGAGATCGAGACGCTTTTCCTCTCTTCTGTCTCTATCGATGGAGGGAGGAGCGAGAAAGGAGACATGCCTTCTTTAGCCCCTCCAGCGAGAAACAGAGTTTTCCGAACGCCAGTGGCGGTTTTAAACTACTACCAGTGGCCTTGCTGTTTAGTATCAATCATTCAATAGGGAGCAGATTTCGTATAATGACATTATTGATGATTTAGCATCAAGGAAGGGCCCGAAAGCTCAGGTTTTAGTTGAGGTTTTCTTTGCTGCTCTTAGTGCAATAGTGTTAAATTAGATTTCCTGTAGTGTGTTTTCATTTGTGTGATGAAGGATTTGTGCTATTCCCAAAATTTATTCTATATTTATTTGTATATTATTCTTTTTTATTATTTTTTTATTAAATTCTAAAATAATACAATTATATTGATTTTATCTTATATCATTATTATCTGCCGTTATTATGTTGATTGTGTATATATTTGCCACTTTTATGTATATAGAGTATATTTATTTAATTTCTGATAACTTTAATTTGGAGTAATTCAATTTGAACTGCCACTGCGTAACCTAACCCTCTTTCTCCCCCGAAAAAGAAAGAGAGAAGAACTCTCTTTCTTTCTTCTTTTTTATCTCAACTCTCTGCTGTTCTTTTTTCTCTTCCCCCCGAACAGTTTTTCTCCTCTCTTTGGGCCCCGAAAAAGAGAACCCTCTTTCTCTGCTTTCTGCTCTTCTCTTTCTCAGCTTTTTCTCTTTTTTCCTCCACAGTTTTCTCTCTTTCTCAGAGTTCTTGTTTTCTGAGAGAAGAGAAAGTTTTCTCTCTTTTCCCCCAATGAGAGAGTTTTTTCTCTCTCTTTCTCTGTAAGCCTGTATAATTAATGAATAAATTGAATTGAATTGAATTGAATTGATGCAATAAAATAAGAGTTAGAATATTCTTCATCATCTCTGCCCTTCATTTCATACAAAATAAGATAAAATAAGATAAACCTTTAATAGTCCCACAATGGGAAATTCCACTGTTACACAGCAAAGACAGATGCAACAGGGTGCACCCCAGAATACAGATAATACAGATAGAATATAAAGACTCCAAAAAAAAAATGACTTATTAGAGGAAACAATAACAATAAATACTTAGAAACAGTATGACCAAAGTGACCATGAAAGAACCAGAATAAAAGAAGGAAGGCTGCATTAAGTCCAGGAGTGAGTATGCGTGTTTTGTGTGTATGTGGCTTGCTCAGCACAGTTGGTTGTAGTTCTTTAAGCAGAAGAAGTAAAGATCTGAACTGAATCCACATCAGCAATTTGCCATTGATAGAAATATCCAAATTACAAGTAGGCAAACTACAGGCCATGAATAAAATATAAGTGTGTAGTTTTTTGCAACTATTTTAAGAAAAATCACATCACACACACACACACACAGAGCTGTGCTCTTAAGGTAAAATTGTGAAATAATGTCCCATTGTCATATGGCCTTGTCTGTATTGTTGTTGGATACGCTTCTGAACTGGCCCGTCTGGATGCCACATCCTAGCAACTATCATCTATCTATCTATGCTATATCTGTGAAAAAGATCTTTGACTGTAGTGGGGAAACGGTTTATGGCCATAGTTTAGTCACCTTGAACCTGATGACACTCCACGGGAGCACAAGACTCTGACACAGAAAAGCTAATTAAGGGTGATATGAAGCCTCTGAGGTATGAAAGGATTTGTAAGACTGTGTTTAGAAACAGGTTGATGCTCTGAGCTTTAGAACAGAGGTACTGCCATCTTGTGCTGAAATAAATGTCCTGCTAATAAGCTGGGGCTTGGGATCCTGCTTTTAGTGTTTACCCACAGTCACTGAGGGCGTGGACGTCACTGCTGTAGTCATGCCAAGGTTGTCCAGGCGTGTGCAGTGGCTCTCACTGCGGGAGGAGCTGCTGGAACTGGGCTGGCAGTTGATCCTCAACTCCTCCTGTCCATGCACCTGCCATCAGTGTGTGTGTGTGTGTGTGTGTTTTATTTGAATGGGTAAACAAGACCAAATATAAAGCCCTTTGGATATAAGCACAGTAAATGAAAAATATAGAATAGCAAATAGTGAGTAGCAGACAGGGAAAA
>JAFBJY010000607.1:0-12653 GCA_016801885.1 Toxotes chatareus | reverse complement strand
GCTCCCTGTCCGACTTTGCTCTTTTCTTTCTTTGCGGAAGAAATCGTGCTAGATGTTGTCATTTCGCTGGTATACTTTATTTTTAGGCTTTGGTGGGGATGCTGGCGTCTTTGAGACAAGAAAAGTGTGCATGATGACAATAAAAAGCTACTGAATGAACTTGACTGTACAATATGACCAGATGATGGCAAAAAATATACACAGTTAGCAAACAAAACAAGAAGCTTTTACAAAACAAAGTTCATGCAACGTTTTCACTTTACACTCATCAAACACACGATGCAAGATGACTAAGTATGGAATACATGACTTTATGCAGTATAGGTCTAGTGTTTTTTTGTATTGTGTTCTTTGTGAGAGGTACAGGTGCTGACATAGGTCTGAGATGCTAGAAGAGAGGTTAGGCGAGTGGAATGCATTATGCCAGAGAGTGTCCTGTACCAAGTGGGTACGTGTAGTGTGTGTGTGTAAAAAGTAGGTTTGTCCTTTGATGCCTTTTGATGTATCAACATTCTACAGCCTGATGTCACAGGCTGCAGTAAGACACACACAGCCAGAGACAAGTTCAGAAGTCAAACAGGAGCAGAAACAGTTGGACTGGACAGGACTTGCTCATGATTTTAGGGAAGAAAGAAGCACTCAGATATTTCTGCACACAAATTATGTGACAAGGAAGGAGGAGCCACTGCTGTTACAAGGACAAGAGGAAACCACAGGAGAAGTCCAGATCAGCCTAAGGTTTTCAGTAAGGTCAATACATGTTAGTAGTTCATGTCAGTGTTTCAGTTCAGTGGGATGTTTGTTAAATTAACATGATGTCCCTAATCACACAAGAACTTCAATGAGTTCAGTACATGTTCAGTTTATTTATGCTGGATTGTATCTGTGAGACTTACGCTTCCATTTTTTTTGGTTCAAAAGCATTATGGTTTGTGCTAGCGGAAAATTTCTATTTTTCAAGTTTGTCTTTAAATCCACAAGCGTTCAAAAACTTGACTCCTTTATTACAGTTTTGCCCACAAAAGGAGAAATATAACTTTTCCATTAGCTGCCATGTTGAGGCCATTGGTAATATGAAATGTGTTTCAAGTCAATAATCCCAACTTAGTCAAATATGGCTTTGTGTAATAGAACTGATAATGAGACTAACAGCAACAATAATAAAACCTAATGATAATAAGACAAATAATAACAACTAATGAGACTAATAATTGGAACAGTAGTTTGCCTGCAGCCACAGATCCAGACTCTGCAGCTCTGGAGGTGGAAGTAACTGCAGAGACTAGAAAGCACAACACCATGGGAGAGAGAAGAAGCCAAGTTAGTAACATACATTAATGGGATATGAATGTGTACAGATGGAAGGAGAGGAAATCAATTGCATCATGTGAAGTCTTCCAGCAGTGTAGACCTATGTAGCATAACTAGTGGCTCATTCAGGCTACTCATCTGACTATAGGTTCATCAAAGGGGAAAGTTTAAACCTCCTCTTAAACATGGAGAGGCGTCTGCCTCCAGACCCAAACTAGTAGATGTGGTTTCCACAGTAGAGGCCACGATATCTGAGGCTCTGCCTCCTTCTCTCTATTGGGAGACTTTGGAACCACAAAGTAAACCTGCATTCTGGGAACACAATGTTCCAGGGTATTGAGGATGGCTGCACTGCTGCTGACCCGGCTTGGTAACACAGCTGGTCATTGCCAACTCTTAACATTCTCCTCTCCTTAGCTGTGTCTTCAGTAGCTAAACTTGTGTATCTATGCTGAAGATTAGAGAGCTCTGTTCTAAAACGTCTCTGTTTTCAGCTCTCAGGACTTTTGCAGCTTCTACCTCCAGTCTCTACAGTTTGGAGTTTAGTCTCACTCCTGTGCTCTTGTTTTGTACTTTGGGATATCAGCCTTATGTCACTGTTTACTGATCAATTACAGCCATATGGAGAGCTGTATTATATTGCTGATATGCAAACCAAACTTTTCCTGCTT
Source organism: Toxotes chatareus (assembly GCA_016801885.1). Classification (NCBI taxonomy): domain Eukaryota; kingdom Metazoa; phylum Chordata; class Actinopteri; family Toxotidae; genus Toxotes; species Toxotes chatareus. The sequence continues at coordinate 10,671 of JAFBJY010000607.1, read as the reverse complement.
AACTGGGGAAAAAGTTGTAGGAATATTGATTGTAGTTATCAGTGAGTTGGCGGTGCTTTAGTAGAAGCTCAGATCAACAACTTTATTTACTTGTGCAGTAAAGTGGAAAAACACTTTTTCTACTGTTCCAGCATACAGTTTGAGTGATAAATGACCATTCATATCATGACTTGATGTGACTACAACCAACACAATGGAAAAACTTATTTCAATGGGTTTGTGTTACACTTTTTGTGTTTCACTTTTCCAGGTCCTTCAACTTACATTTTAACATGAGGACTTCAAAAACTTGCTAAATGTTCGAGATTAAAGACCACTGAAATATCATATTCAGTGACATTTCACTGAATGAAAATATACAACTCACACTGTTGGTGGTTGGCGTCTTCAGACTCCCCTGAAAGCTGACATATACAGTATTATTAACGAAGGTAGTATTTTTATTTGGACGAAACACATCCAGGTGTGTCACTGTCCCTGACCTAAACAGTACATAGCCCTTTTGGAAAAGGATTCTGTGCTAACTCAAGTAAAGCCATCAACTTAAAGACTCAGTAAAGGATATTTTGGAAAAGAATGATCTACTTCTCCTTGGGCTCAAATTAGAGTGAAAGACAATGACTTGTATATGTACATTCCACTTTAGAAGAAGACGCCTATCTACGGTTTCATTGCTTGTGGTAAATTAACGATTGAGACCCAAGAGGACCCTAGTAGAAAAAGCTTAGGGCCCCATGCTGTTACCTTCTCACCTACAAAACTTAGTCAGGATCACCTAGAATTGTTCTTCTCTGCAAGTAGAGCACGCGATGGGTGGCAACAACAACCCCAATATAAAGGCAGTTTCGGGCAGCATACAAGTGCCTCTCCCTTGTGGCACCAGGTGAAAAAGGGCACAGGCAATCCTCTCCTTACGTGACAACACAACCATCCCTCGACTCAGCTCCTCGACCGTTAACATTTCATGCAGGGTGGATGTGGGGACCCATAGAAGTGCTTGTGCCCAAAAGATGACACCCTCCCTGACCTTCCAGACATTGACGGTCTGTCCAAATTACAAAGAAGCAGCAATCTCTCTTACATCACCGGGGTTTTGTTGTGAAAAGATGAAGAGAGGATTACTTGCATGCCTTGGCTCCCAAGCCCTGACCAGTAATGAGTTGGTGACTCCAATTCTGGCTTTGAAAAAGGACAGAGGTGGGCCCACTGAAACCATCAACAGGTATCTGCAACAATCCATCAAACCACAGAAAGAGGTTTCCAGCATCTTTTTAAAAAGCCAACATGAGAAAGCCTCCATTAGGGAAGAGGAACAACAGCAGCGATTGTCACCCCAGGTTCTTGCTGATTGTTCCGACATGAATCTCTTCTCATTAGCTGCACAAAATACATGTTTTGGCGTGGTGTGTTGAAACCAACCATGTCCATGCAAAGGTGAAGATGGCTTCTACATGGTTCTGCAAAATTTGCTTGAATCACATAGCAAGGCAAGAGACAGAGAAATAGGTGTTAGTCCATAAAAAACTCACTAAATTAATCCATTTTTATGAAGATTAAGAGGAAGAAAAGATGGTTAGCTACTCTGTGTATATGCGTGTGTTTATTTACGTGCAAAAAGTATGTGCGTGCGTCGTGTGTCTATATATATTGTATGTGTATATGTATGTGTGTGTATATATAAATGTATATACAGTATAATCATATATATATTTGTAAATATGTATTTACTATAATACATTTCATTTCTAATACATATGTACTATTATATAATGTAAATATGTAAATAATAATAAATATTTTCATTTGTGTACTGATATCTTATTATACATGTGCCGCATGGGTAAAGTAAGATTTTATTGTGTGTCTATGAACGGGGCCTAAGTATTATCTGAAATAGAAAGAGTGTTTAGACATTGAGCTGACCTGATATATACACTTTTGATATTGCTGTTTAATGTCATACTTGACATGAGCTTGTCTGTGTCAGTATGGCAGAGATTTCTTTATCTCTTAGAGCCTGCATGAACGGGGCCTAAGACAATATTGAGCTTTGAAATACTTTAACAAGATTGAAATACAAATGCAACCTCCCTGGTCAATGTTTGTGTGGATAGTTTCAGTAAAAGTTTTGCAGAATGTTATTAAAAAACACAAAATCCTCATAAGAAAAAAATCAAATAATTTTTCAGCACTTTATTAAAACAAAAAAACATAAAAATGAAAATATTGATTTTAAAAAAGTTCATATATCATTTTATGATTTAAAATTTACATAGGTTTTATGTAAAAACATGTTATAGCCACTGTTATTTGGATTATATTTTTAGCTATTTAAGAAAGTTTAGGTTAAATCAGTATTATTTTGGCTTTTGCTGTACATAAAATGTATCAACAGAAAATTTAATTTAAAATTATGACAATTTTTTGGTGAGATTTTCTGTTTTCATTAAGGCTGATCAAATTGTTATGGTGATGCTATGGGACAGTAGACATGATTTGGGATAAAGTAATGTGAGCTACTTCTTTGGCTTGTTTGTGTGGCTGTTTGCTTGTTTGTTCTTAAATGCAGTTCAGGGATGCAATGTTCTTTGTGTTATGATGTTTCTAACATGTTTAATGTCTGGCGTTTCTGCTACAGATAAATATTTGATTAATATCTTTGCAAACTGTAATGTAAATAATTACCAGTCATGACAGCTTTTTGCCTCAGTGTTCTGTTTCATAATTCTAATCTGCTGAGCACACATTATCCAATAACTGTCCACTAACTGTAATGTAAATACTGACCCACATTGTCTGTCTGTATGCTGCATGTCTTTCTCCCCTTCTCTCTCCATTCCTAGCTGTCCTATCTTCCTCCTTTTCCTCCTTTCACCCAGCCCGCCCATCGGCAGGAGGGTCCCCATCTGAGCCAGGTTCTGCTCAAGGTTTCTTCCTGTTAAAAGGGAGTTTTCTTGCCACTGTCGCCTTAAGTGCTTGCTCTGGGTCAGGCTCTGGGTCTGTGTAAAGCGCTTTGAGACAATTTTGATTGTGGAAGGCGCTATATAAATAAAATTGAATTGAATTGAATTGAACTTATTATAGCCTTGGACTGGCTGCAAGCGAAGGAGAGGGGTGTCTTCTAAGGTGGTACCAATTCAAACTGCAACAAATGTAGCTATTGCTGTACAAATCTCCTGGATTTGTCGAGTTTCTGAGCATAGCAACAACAGAAGTTCTCCACTGACAATCTTTGGTGTCGCCGGGAAAACATGATGAAGCTTAGGGTGCTATATAAGACATGAAAGCATCTTCCTTCTCTAAGTGTTTACCAGCTGATACTCTCTACATTCCCTGCCGCATTCAATTTCAATGGATGCCGATGAGAGAACGTGAGGTGCTGTTCTTCCCTCGGAGGGAATCACAGAAAAGACAGGAAGGAGGCCTTTCACCAGTGCCATTCCACCCAGCCAGAACTTTGCAGCAGATGTGCGGACACCTGGCACGCTGAGGTTACTCCCACATAATTAGCTGCAGCTTTCTGGGCAGCACGTCTGACATAGCTGTCACCCATAGTCAAACTACTTATCTGTGGGAAGAAAATCTAGAATAAAAAGAAGACAAGTTAGTTAATGAAGATGGCTCATTTTTATGCCAATATGTTTACATCTATTAAAGGGAACAAGGTAGCAAATAACTTAATAGATAGATGACATTACATTTAAATAGATTTTTTCTATCCTTTAAAGGCGAGACAATGCTAATAACTGCAGTGTAAATTAAAGTCAGAAACACTGTTTATACTTTCTGGCTGTGAGGGAGGCATCCACCTGCTCCAGTAGCCAGCAGGCACGTCAGGAGCCTGGGTGGAAGACCCAGAAGAGCTGGGAATGCCAGGGGGCCTGGGCGGATGGCCATCCACAATGGAGAAGGCCTGGATGGGGTGTCCAGGCATGCCGAGGAGGCCTGGGTGTGCGCGTCTCTGAGAATGGGACCGTGCACGCTCAGTGGGGCTTCCACAGCGGTGGAGCCTGGGTGGCCCTGGTCCAGGTGGCTGGGAGGGAACATGTCCTTTCGGGAATCCATTTCTAAATATAAATAAAGACAAACATCTTGTAACCAGTGGTGTACAAAGTATTGAGATGCCTTACTTCAGTAAAAGTAGCCTAATGCCACTGTGAGAATACTCCACTACATAGTCCTGCATGCAAAACCTCACTTGAATCAAATCAAGCTTCAAATAAGAAGTTCAGTCCTAAGGGTTGATTGAAAGCAACTTGATTTCATTCAAGCTTCAAATAAGAAGTCAAGTTGCCTTCAATCAACCCTTAGGGACACAATGACTTGGATGAATGAGAACCTACACAGATGTAAGTCTGCATGTTTCTTTTGCCAATGGAGGTTTATACAGAGGTTCCATGCTGGCCTGACATCTGGGATGGAGTTCAGATGAGTCTTCCAAGGAATGTGGATTCGCCCACTCAGTTTGTCTCTCATGTTAGAGTCTTTACCATCAATCTGTATAAAATCTTTCCTGAGGTGCTCAACAAGGAAACACCTGCAGGATTGATTGGCTCAAGTAACATACCTGATCAATTTCTAAATCTGGAAGCAGTCTGATGTTAGGAAAAAAGTCAGCCTCAGATAGGTAGTATTGGTACCAACAGAAAAATCCTTTAGCCAAGAGGTGAGTTCCTGTCCGTCCAGCTTCTCTCTCTAGAGCCCAAGAAGCTTATTGATGACTACTCAGATTTCACCCAAGGGATGCAGCCACACCAGCAGGCTTTTTCCAACTGAGGTCCAGCCAGCTCCCACTACCTCACTCAGAAATGTACAGGTCTGCAGATTGGAAAAAGCCTAGAAAGTGTGTTCACCCCATACTGGAAGTCAGTCCTCCAAAAACAGTAGTGCTGCTTCTTGTAGGAGCCAGTGCAGAGAATTTCCTCGCTCCTGCCTCCTGTTCTACCAAATTCCACACAGAAAAAAAACACTTTTATAAAAAAAAATGGGAGGGACGAAAATACAACTTAGGAGTCCATGGACAAGTCCAATCCCATCCCACCTGTACCTCTCAGGATGCACATTGGGACATGGCCCTCCACACCAGGTCTGCAGGTCCAGTGAGCAGCCTTTGCAAAAAAAAAATGGAGCCTAAAAGCAGCATGATGTCAGCATATGCTGACAATGACACAGGGATATCACAGCCAGGAAAATAAGACACCAGATCATGTCTTAGTTTGTGAAGAAGAGGCTCTATGGCCAGACTAGACAAACATCCCAGACAGAGATATCCCTGTCCCCGACCCCTCTCTGAACATCAAAAGGAGCACTAAGGCCCCCATTCATTTTCACACTTTTCGCAATGTCACCGTAAGGAACCTGGATCATGGCAACAAAAACCTGAACTCAACCCAAAAAGCAGCTAAAGTTTGCCACATATACTGGTGTTCCCTCAGTCAAAAGCTCTTCCTGATCTATGGAGATCAGCCCAGTATCTTCACCCCAGTGAGCCAGAAACCTCAAAGACATCTCCAATTAGAGTGATGTTATCATTTATCAGCCTGCCAGGTACACATTAAGTCTGTGTGTATGACAGAAGCCATCACCTCCCTCAGTCTGTCACACAGTTCATTCATCAACTAACACTCCTGTCCACCCCATGGGTTGGTGCATATAGATATTAACAAAAGCTAAAGTCACGTTTTTCATACTGAGCTGTGATTTTCATTAAACAGCCTTTTGATGATTTCCCTCAGCTACACAAGAGGAAGGACTGAAACTTCTGGAGAAAACAATCCCCCCCCCGCTACAGCTGCACTTATGGCTCAAATACGACTGTCTGCCTCCAGTCAACTTCATTCTCCAGGTTACTGTGGGTTTCCTGGATCATCAAAACATCAACTTTCTTTAGCTCCATCAGCTTAAAAAGAGCAGCTCTTTTAAGTCTATCTCTTGCCCCATTAAGATTAAAAGTGCCCACTGTGAAGTCACACATGGAGAGTGCAGAGCTAAAAGAAACTAAACAGAGGAGAAGAAAAACAGAGACAGGAACAGTGTGTGTTTAGATGTAGCAGTGGTTACTTGAGTCTTGGCTTTCTAGTATCATTTTTTAAGTAGAGAAATTTCTGATCTGTCAGTATCTCTTTTTTAAAATTTTTAATTTAATTTTAATGACTTTATTGATCCCTCCTGGGGAAATGACTCTCTGTATTTTACCCACACCAAGTGAACGGGAACACACACACAAGCATGCACATGCACTAGAGACGCTGGGGCAGGGGCTGCCTAGTGAGGCGCCCGGGAAGCTGGGTGGATCGAGTGCCTTGCTCAGTGGCACCACAGCCATTTTCGCAGAGGCAGGGGAGACACGCCTCCTTCACCACCACATCAGATCTATTTTTGGCGCTTGATCGAGGGATCGAACCCACAACCCTCTGATCATAGGCCAAAGTCCAAAGCTGCACTCTTAATGTTTCTGCACCACGGCTGCCCCAAAAATACAAAGAGCAACCAGGTCCCACCGAGATTTGAACTCGGATCGCTAGATTCAGAGTCCAGAGTGCTAACCATTACACCATGGAACCATTACAGCTGTCCATGAGATTTCTGGGCTGAAGCTGGGAGAGTTCAGTCAGTCAGTTCATGAACTGATGAGACAACTTACAGAGTGAATAGAGTGGCAGAGTGAACACCAAAGTGCTTTAACATTTTTTTCACGCCACGACCTCGACCCTCCAATCTCAGGCCGGTCCAAAGTCCAAAGTCGCACTCTTAATGTGCTCCGCCACAGTTGCTCCCACCTAAATGTCCAGATTTTTTGTCAAGGGCCTCGCTGACTCAGTAAAAAGTTTCAGATCTGGGAAATGATCTTCCACCTTCACACACCTGCCACTTATTTCCCCTGCAGGAATTTTCTGATGTCAGCAGGAGGATACAGACTCTGCTGATCCTCCTGTGTCAGTGTGACAGTGCCATTCCACTCCATAGAACATTTTACAGTTTTTAAAAATTTCAAGAACTCTTCATCAGACATATCCCTCCTCATCAGTTTGCTCCTCACACAATGACAAGTTATCACATAACATATCACTCCTCTGACTGTCACTGTCAAACATTTCATGTTAGCTGACATTGCAAACACCATGTAGTTAAAACCATCCACCTTAAAAAGTCAGAAGAGATTCAGATCCCCAGGGTTATCGTTCAGGATCATGAACACCTGCCTCAAGATGACACACAACATGCTTTAACAGTGGAGACTTACAGCCCCAAACTAACCATTTTAATCTGGGAAACAAGCTGACCAAGGCGTGATCATTCTTTGGACAGTGTCTGCGTCTTCAATGAATGGGGGATGTTGGAAATAATAATCTTTTGGCTGGATTAACCAGCGGAGGCACAAGAGCAAATGTGTCCTGGATAACTATTCCAGTTTCAACCAACTCACTAACTTTGGCAATGCTGTCCAACCCCAAATAACAACTGCACCATTCCTGCTGGAGGGCAGACTTCACGCTGCCATTACCCCATCACCTCACCACCGCCAGCCAGACTCACAAGTCCTCCACCGTGCAGAGTTTGATTGCATGCTGGGCGTGTTAACTTCTCAAACTCAGCGCCCATCTCCACAGCTGGCATCCTGCCCAGCCAGGCAGGTAGCTACACTAAACAAACCCTGCACCCTGATCTACAATCAGCTAAAACAAAGAAGAAAGAAAGAAGGAAAGAAAAGAAGATAGAAAAACACAACACAAAACAACAAGAGTCACTCACACTAACACTTTGCAACGCTCCATCCACTCACTCACCATCCACTCAGAGAGAAGAAGAGAGAGAGAGCACATTATGTTTACTCTAAGAGTATCATTATATACGTGTATGTTGAGACTGTTATCATTAGTAGTAGTAACAGTAATAGTAGTATTACCTGCATTAGATGCATCACATGACATATTCAGACTGTGATAGTTTGTTAAATCATCAGACAGATGAAAAAAGGCTCCAGCTTTGCTGCTGTCAGGTGTTGGAAATGCCACAGGTGGACTTTGAAGTTTTCTTCTCCACTTAAGGAGCTTAAATGCAGTAACAGAGGAGACATGATGGTGGGTGTAACACAGAACTTGACTTTTTGATTTTATCCCAAAGTGGTTTTCGATTCAAATATGTTATTTCACTGAGAAGGAATTTTCTCTTCTACAACAACAGATGTGAGGCTGTTGATGGATTTTGTTTCATGAGTTTGCTGAGTTTGTTTCTCAAAACGCAGCTTTATAATATAACATCATATGATGGATGTTTCGCACCTTATTGTAATTCAAAGGCAAGACACACAAGATGCATAAAGAATAAGATCAATTTGCAATGGACGTCATGGTTACATCACTGCATTTTTCACTTGTGGTGGCAGAAAACCAGCAGAAAAAAGTTGAGGTAAATGGGTGAGATCTTAAATTGACACCTGCCATCTAAAGACACACCCTTTTTCTGCTGAGGTCACTGAAGATTAAACCTGACATGTACTTGATGCAAATACAAGAATACAGAGACACAACATTTCACTCACAGCCAGGAGGTCCAAGACGCCATCCTCTACAATTATCTTTATGCTCCACAACCACTGGACCAAAGTGAGCAGATGTAGGAAGAGACTCTTTGAAAAGTAAATGTCCCAGGTTTTCTAAAATTAACTCCTTCTACCTTAGACCAAAAAGATTTACCCATGACCCTACATATGTACGAAAAGTTTCCAAATAAGTTACAAGGATTAGTAATAACTAAGTTTAGTTGTCAGTATATATATCACCATGAGCATAAAACTTTTCATTTTTAGTTTCAAAAGGAACATATTGTTATTCTACAACTTTTTCCCAGTTAAGCAGGAAAAGTTTGGTTTGCATTATCAGTAACATAACACAGCTCTGATATGGCTGTAACTGATCAGTAAACAGTGACATAAGGCTGATATCCCAAAGTACAAACAAGAGCACAGGAGTGAGACTAAACTCCAAACTGTAGAGACTGAGGTAGAAGCTGCAAAGTCCTGAGAGCTGAAAACAGAGAGGCGTTTTAGAACAGAGCTTTCTCTCTAATCTTCAGCATAGATAATTCAATTCAATTCAATTCAATTCAATTTTATTTATATAGCGCCTTCCACAATCAAAATTGTCTCAAAGCGCTTTACAGAGACCCAGAGCCTGACCCCAGAGCAAGCACTTAAGGCGACAGTGGCAAGGAAAACTCCCTTTAACAGGAAGAAACCTTGAGCAGAACCTGGCTCAGATGGGGGGACCCTCCTGCCGATGGCGGGCTGGGTGAAAGGAGGAAAGGAGGAAGATAACACAATACACAAGACACACAAGTTTAGCTACTGAAGACACAGCTAAGGAGAGGAGAATGTTAAGAGTTGGCAATGGCGGCTGTGTTACCAAGCCGGGTCACAGCAGCAGCAGTGCAGCCATCCCCTACTACCCTGGAACATTGTGTTCCCCAGAATGCAGGTTTACTTGTGGTTCCTAAAGTCTCCAATAGAGAGAATGGGAGGCAGAGCCCTCAGATATCAGGCTCTCCTCTACTGTGGAACCATCTACTAGTTTGGGTCTTGGAGGCAGAGGCGCCTCTCCATGTTTAAGAGGAGGCTTCAAACTTTCCCTTTGATGAACCTTATAGTCAGAGCTGAGTAAGGCTTTCCTGAATGAGCCACTAGTTATGCTGCTATAGGTCTACACTGCTGGAAGACTTCCACATGATGCACTGATTTCCTCTCTCCTCCTCTCCCTCTCCATCTGTACACATTCATATCCCATTAATGTATGTTACTAACTTGGCTTCTTCTCTCTCCATGGTGTTGTGCTTTCTCGTCTCTGCAGTTACTTCCACCTCCAGAGCTGCAGAGTCTGGATCTGTGGCTGCAGGCAAGCTACTGTTCCACATGCAAAGCATTGGTGGTTGATCTTCAACATAAAATGATAAAAAAAGACTTGGAGGACGCCTGTTTCAACTATATAAGTCAGACTGCTGAAGCCTCGTGTTTGCTTATTTTGAACTTTGGAAGTCCCTTTTACACAGGACATGGACTGTGGATTTTATGTACTCCATCATTTAGGAGGATCCAAAGCAACAACCACAAGTGATTTCAATTTTACATTAAAGCGTGTGTGAATGTTTTGAACATTTGAGTTTAAAAAGACAAACTTGAAAAAAAAATAGCACCTTTCCTTTAACACAAGCCATAATGTTTTGAAGCAAAAATGGAAACCTAAAGTTGACAATATGAAAATCTCACAGATACAATCAGCATAAATAAACTGAACATGTACTGAAACCTTTGGGCTGAAGTTCTTGTGTGATTAGACATCATCTTAGACATCACCTTCTTCCTTGTCAATAATTGTGCAGAAATATCTGAGTGCTTCTTTTCTTCCTAAATCATGAGCAAGTCCTGTCCAGTCCAACTGTTTCTGCTCCTGTTTGACTTCTGAACTTGTCTCTGGCTGTGTGTCCACTTCACTGCAGCCTGTGGCATCAGACTGTAGAATGTTGATACATCAAAGGCATCAAGGACAAACTCTCTCTCTCTCTCTCTCTCTCTCTCTCTCACACACACACACACACACACACACACTTGTCTTAATATAGTTGTGAGGGACACATGTTTTATATAATGCATTCCCTTGCCCTTAACCTAACCTAACC
>JAFBJY010000606.1:0-12687 GCA_016801885.1 Toxotes chatareus | reverse complement strand
AGTGTGAGATGCCAAAATGTTCCCCAGAAAGTGTTTAGGAGCACGTTTCAGAGCCTTAGGAGTGGTTTGGACCCCCCTTTTGTGTGGTACTTTTTGTCAAACTGAATATGGTGTTTAGGGTTGTTGAGTGTACAGGGCCTAAGTGTGAGATGCCAAAATGTTCCCCAGAGAAAGTGTTTAGGAGCACGTTTCAGAGCCTTAGGAGTGGTTTGGACCCCCCCTTTTTGTGGTACTTTTGTCAAACTGAAGATGGTGTTTAGGGTTGTTGAGTGTACAGGGCTTGGAGTTTTAAGCATTTTGAGGCCGTTCTGAAAAATGACTTTTGGCCGATTTTGATGCCTTACTATACTATGACCATTTTATGACATTTGAGGCCCAAAAAAAAAAAGAGTTTTTGGCGATTTTGACATATACTATACTATGACCATTTTATGACATTTTGAGGCCAAGAAAAAAAAATTGACTTTTTTGGCCGATTTTGACCTACTGACCACTATGACTATGACCATTTTATGACATTTTGAGCCCAAAAAAAAAAAAAGACTTTTTTGGCGATTTTGACACCTTACTATACTATGACCATTTTATGACATTTTGAAGCCCAAAAAAAAAAGTTTTTTTGCGATTTTGACTTTTACTATGACCATTTTATGACATTTTGAGGATGTGACACTTTTCACTGATCCTCAGGATCCTCAGGGATAAGATAGAGACATGAGACCTTGTCCTACCCCCCATTTGTGTGTACCCAGGTCCAACGGTACCACCCTTAAGTCTCTAGGACTTGGGTTCCAGAGTTATGAGCATTTGAAGTTCCCCCATATAATTTGGGAGTGATTTGGGAGATGTGAAAATTCCAAAGTGTGAGATGCCAAAAATGTTCCCCAGAAAGTGTTTAGGAGCACGTTTCAGAGCCTTAGGCCTTGGTTTGGACCCCCCCTTTTGTGGTACTTTTGTCAAACTGAATATGGTGTTTAGGGTTGTTGAGTGTACAGGGCCTAAGTGTGAGATGCCAAAAATGTTCCCCAGAAAGTGTTTAGGAGCACGTTTCAGAGCCTTAGGAGTGGTTTGGACCCCCCTTTTGTGGTACTTTTTGTCAAACTGAAGATGGTGTTTAGGGTTGTTGAGTGTACAGGGCTTGGAGTTTTAAGCATTTTGAGGCCGTTCTGAAAAATGACTTTTTGGACCCCCCCTTTTGATGCCTTACTATGACTTTTGATGACAGGGCTTTTTAAGCATTTTTTGGCCGATTTTGATGCCTTACTATACTATGACCATTTTTATGACATTTTGAGGCCCAAAAAAAAAAGTTTTTTTGGCCGATTTTGACGCCTTACTATACTATACCATTTTTATGACATTTTGAGGCCAAGAAAAAAAGACTTTTTTGGCGATTTTGACCTATACTATACTATGACCATTTTATGACATTTTGAGGCCAAGAAAAAAAACTTTTTTACTATACTATGCCATTTTATGATTTTGAGGCCAAGAAAAAAAGTGACTTTTTTGGCGATTTTGACTACTATACTATGACCATTTTTATGACATTTTTTTGATTTTGGCCTATACTAAATTTTAACATTTTGAAAAAAAAGAAGAGTTTTTGGCGATTTTGACATATACTATACTGTGACCATTTTTATGACATTTTGAGGATGTGACACTTTTCACCGATCCTCAGGGAGCAAGATAGAGACATGAGACCTTGTCCTACCCCCCCATTTGTGTGTACCCAGTCCAGCAGTACCACCCTTAAGTCTCTAGGACTTGGGTTTCCAGAGTTATGAGCATTTGAAGTTCCCCATATAAGTGATTTGGGAGGTGAAAATTTTCCAAAGTGTGAGATGCCAAAATGTTCCCCAGAAAGTGTTTGGAGCATTTCAGAGCCTTAGTTGGTTTGGACCCCCCTTTTGTATACTTTTTGAAACTGAATATGGTGTTTAGGGTTGTTGAGTGTTTCCAAAGTGTGAGATGCCAAAAATGTTCCCCAGAAAGTGTTTAGGAGCACGTTTCAGAGCCTTAGGAGTGGTTTGGACCCCCCTTTTTGTGGTACTTTTGTCAAACTGAATATGGTGTTTAGGGTTGTTGACAGGGCTTGTTTTAAGCAGTTTGGGCCGTTTCTGAGAGCCAAAATGTTTTACTATACTATGACCATTTTATGACATTTGAGGCCCAAAAAGAGCCTTTTGGCCGATTTTGGACCCCTTTTTTATTTTGACCATTTTTATGACCATTTTTATGACATTTTGAGGCCACTGAAAATTTGACTTTTTTTTGGCGATTTGTTGACTATACTATGACCATTTTATGACATTTTGAACAAAAAAAAAATGACTTTTTTGGCGATTTTGACCTTACTATACTATGACCATTTTATGACATTTTGAAGCCAAAAAAAAGAGTTTTTTTGGCCGATTTTGACACCTTACTATACTGTGACCATTTTTATGACATTTTGAGGATGTGACACTTTTCACCGATCCTCAGGGAGCAAGATAGAGACATGAGACCTTGTCCTACCCCCCCATTTGTGTGTACCCAGGTCCAGCAGTACCACCCTTAAGTCTCTAGGACTTGGGTTCCAGAGTTATGAGCATTTGAAGTTCCCCATATAAGTGATTTGGGAGGTGAAAATTTTCCAAAGTGTGAGATGCCAAAATGTTCCCCAGAAAGTGTTTAGGAGCACGTTTCAGAGCCTTAGGAGTGGTTTGGACCCCCCTTTTTGTGGTACTTTTTGTCAAACTGAATATGGTGTTTAGGGTTGTTGAGTGTACAGGGCCTAAGTGTGAGATGCCAAAATGTTCCCCAGAAAGTGTTTAGGAGCACGTTTCAGAGCCTTAGGAGTGGTTTGGACCCCCCTTTTTGTGGTACTTTTTGTCAAACTGAAGATGGTGTTTAGGGTTGTTGAGTGTACAGGGCCTAAGTGTGAGAGGCTGAAAAATGTTCCCCAAAATGTTCCCCAGAAAGTGTTTAGGAGCACGTTTTAGAGCCTTAGGAGTGGTTTGGACCCCCCCTTTTGTGACTTTTTGGCAAACTGAAGATGACTTTTTAGGGTTTTTGAGTGTACAGGGCTTGGAGTTTGACCATTTTTTTTTGAGGCCCAAAAAAAAGACTTTTTTTGCCGATTTTGACATTATGACCATTTTATGACATGACCATTTTATATGACCATTTTATGACATTTGAGGCCCAAAAAAAAGAGTTTTTTGGCGATTTTGACTTACTACTATACTATGACCATTTTATGACATTTTGAGGCCAAGAAAAAAAATTTGACTTTTTTGGCGATTTTGACCTACTACTATACTATGACCATTTTTATGACATTTTGAGAACAAGAAAAAAAAGTGACTTTTTTGGCGATTTTGACATTACTATACTATGACCATTTTTATGACATTTTGAAGCCCAAAAAAAAAAAAAAAGAGTTTTTTGCGATTTTGACACTTACTATACTGTGACCATTTTTATGACATTTTGAGGATGTGACACTTTTCACCGATCCTCAGGGAGCAAGATAGAGACATGAGACCTTGTCCTACCCCCCATTTGTGTGTACCCAGGTCCAACAGTACCACCCTTAAGTCTCTAGGACTTGGGTTCCAGAGTTATGAGCATTTGAAGTTCCCCCATATAAGTGATTTGGGAGAGTGAAAATTTTCCCAAAGTGTGAGATGCCAAAAATGTTCCCCCAGAAAGTGTTTAGGAGCACGTTTCAGAGCCTTAGGAGTGGTTTGGACCCCCCTTTTTGTGGTACTTTTTTTCAAACTGAATATGGTGTTTAGGGTTGTTGAGTGTACAGGGCCTAAGTGTGAGAGATGCCAAAAATGTTCCCCAGAAAGTGTTTAGGAGCACGTTTCAGAGCCTTAGGAGTGGTTTGGACCCCCCTTTTTTGGTACTTTTTTTCAAACTGAATGATGGTGTTTAGGGTTTGTTGTGTGTACAGTGTACAGGGCCTAAGTGTGAGATGCCAAAAATGTTCCCCAGAAAGTGTTTAGGAGCACGTTTCAGAGCCTTAGGAGTGGTTTGACCCCCCCCTTTTGTGTACTTTTTGTCAAACTGAAGATGGTGTTTAGGGTTGTTGAGTGTACAGGGCTTGGAGTTTTAAGCATTTTGAGGCCGTTCTGAAAAAATGACTGACTTTTTTGGACATTTGAGGCCCAAAAAAATTTTTTTGATTTTGATATACTACTATACTATGAAAAAGAGTTTTTTTGGCATTTTGACCATACTATACTATGACCATTTTATGACATTTTGAGGCCAAAAAAAAAAAGAACTTTTTGGCCCATACATTTTGACTAAAAAAACCATTTTTTTTGACATTTTGACTACTACAAGAAACCATTTGACATTTTTGGCCGATTTTTTGCCTTTACTATATTTTATTTTACATTTTGACCAAAAAAAGAGAGACATTTTTGAGCATTTTGACATACTGTGAGATGACATTTTTATGACATTTTGAGGATGTGACACTTTTCACCCGATCCTCAGGGAGCAAGATAGAGACATGAGACCTTGTCCTACCCCCCCCCAAGTGTGTGTGCCCAGGTCCAACGGTACCACCCTTAAGTCTCTAGGACTTCGGGTTCCAGAGTTATGAGCATTTGAAGTTCCCCCATATAAGTGATTTGGGAGAGTGAAAATTTTCCAAAGTGTGAGATGCCAAAAATGTTCCCCCAGAAAGTGTTTAGGAGCACGTTTCAGAGCCTTAGGAGTGGTTTGGACCCCCCTTTTTGTGGTACTTTTTTGTCAAACTGAATATGGTGTTTAGGGTTGTTGAGTGTACAGGGCCTAAGTGTGAGATGCCAAAAATGTTCCCCCAGAAAGTGTTTAGGAGCACGTTTCAGAGCCTTAGGAGTGGTTTGGACCCCCCTTTTTGTGGTACTTTTTGTCAAACTGAAGATGGTGTTTAGGGTTGTTGAGTGGGCTTGGAGTTTTAAGCATTTTGAGGCCGTTCTGAAAAATGACTTTTTTGATGCCTTACTATACTATGACCATTTGACATTTGAGGCCTTACTTATTTTTGACTATGACCATTTTTATGACATTTTGAGGCCAAGTTCTGAAAAAAATTTATACTATGACCATTTTATGACATTTTGAGGCCCAAAAAAAAAAGAGTTTTTTTGGCCGATTTTGACCTTACTACTATACTATGACCATTTTATGACATTTTGAGGCCAAGAAAAAAAATTGACTTTTTTGGCCGATTTTTTGGCGATTTTACTATACTATACTATGACCATTTTATGACATTTTGAGAAAAAAAAAAAGTGACTTTTTTGGCGATTTTGACATATACTATACTATGACCATTTTATGACATTTGAAGCCCAAAAAAAAAAAGTTTTTTTTTTGGCCGATTTTGACACCTTACTATACTGTGACCATTTTTATGACATTTTGATGTGACACTTTTCACCGATCCTCAGGGAGCAAGATAGAGACATGAGACCTTGTCCTACCCCCCCATTTGTGTGTACCCAGGTCCAGCGGTACCACCACCCTAAGTCTCTAGGACTTGGGTTCCAGAGTTATGAGCATTTGAAGTTCCCCATATAAGTGATTTGGGAGGTGAAAATTTTCCAAAGTGTGAGATGCCAATGTTCCCCAGAAAGTGTTTAGGAGCACGTTTCAGAGCCTTAGGAGTGGTTTGGACCCCCCTTTTTGTGGTACTTTTGTCAAACTGAATATGGTGTTTAGGGTTGTTGAGTGTACAGGGCCTAAGTGTGAGAGGCCAAAATGTTCCCCCAGAAAGTGTTTAGGAGCACGTTTCAGAGCCTTAGGAGTGGTTTGGACCCCCCTTTTGTGGTACTTTTTGTCAAACTGAAGATGGTGTTTAGGGTTGTTGAGTGTACAGGTGTGAGATTGTTCCCCCAGAGTGTTTAGGAGCCGTTTCAGAGCCTTAGGAGTGGTTTGGACCCCCCTTTTGTGGTACTTTTTGTCAAACTGAAGATGTTTTAGGGTTGTTGAGTGTACAGCAGTTTGAGATGCCAAAATGTTCCCCCAGAGCCGTTTCAGAGCCTTAGGAAGTGGTTTGGACCCCCCTTTTTTGTGGTACTTTTGTCAAACTGAAGATGGTGTTTAGGGTTGTTGAGTGTACAGGGCTTGGAGTTTTAAGCATTTTTGAGGCCGTTCTGAAAAATGACTTTTTTGGCCGATTTTGATGCCTTGCCTTACTATACTATGACCATTTTATGACATTTTTGAGACATTTGAAAAAAAAGACTTTTTTGGCCGATTTTTTATATACTATACTATACTATGACCATTTTATGACATTTTGAGGCCAAGAAAAAATTATGACTTTTTGGCCAAGAAAAAAAGACTTTTTTTGCGATTTTGACCTACTACTTTTATGATACTATGATTTTTATATACATTTTTTATGACATTTTGAGAAAAAAAAAAAAGACTTTTTTTGGCGATTTTGACCCCATTATATACTATACTTTTTTATGACATTTTGAGCCATTTTTTTGGCATTTTGAGGATATACTGTGACATTTTTTTTGAGGATGTGACACTTTTCACCGATCCTCAGGGAGCAAGATAGAGACATGAGACCTTGTCCTACCCCCCCCATTTGTGTGTGTGCCAGGTCCAGCGGTACCACCCTTAAGTCTCTAGGACTTGGGTTCCAGAGTTATGAGCATTTGAAGTTCCCCATATAAGTGATTTGGGAGAGTGAAAATTTTCCAAAGTGTGAGATGCCAAAAATGTTCCCCCAGAAAGTGTTTAGGAGCACGTTTCAGAGCCTTAGGAGTGGTTTGGACCCCCCCTTTTTGTGGTACTTTTTCAAACTGAATATGGTGTTTAGGGTTGTTGAGTGTACAGGGCCTAAGTGTGAGATGCCAAAATGTTCCCCAGAAAGTGTTTAGGAGCACGTTTCAGAGCCTTAGGAGTGGTTTGGACCCCCCTTTTTGTGGTACTTTTGTCAAACTGAAGATGGTGTTTAGGGTTGTTGAGTGTACAGGGCTTGGAGTGTTAAGCATTTGTGAGGCCGTTTTGAAAACAGGGCCTGACTTTTTGAGCCTTAGGAGCACGTTCAGAGCCTTAGTTTGACCCCCCTTTTTGTGGTACTTTTGTCAAACTGAAGATGGTGTTTAGGGTTGTTGAGTGTACAGGGCTTGACAAGCATTTTGAGGCCCAAAAAACTTTTTTTTGGGCGATTTTGATTTTATGACTTACTATACTATGACCATTTTATGACCATTTTTATGACATTTGAGGCCAAAAAAAAAGAGAGTTTTTGGCGATTTTGACATACTATACTATGACCATTTTATGACATTTTTTGAGGCCAAGAAAAAAAAGACTTTTTTGGCGATTTTTGACACCTATACTATGACCATTTTTGACATTTTTTGCCAAGAAAAAAAGTGACTTTTTGGCGATTTTGACACCTACTACTATACTATGACCATTTTTATGACATTTGACATTTTGAAAAAAAAAAAGAGTTTTTTGGCGATTTTGACACCTGACCATTTTATTTTGACTATACTATACTGTGACCATTTTATGACATTTTGAGGATGTGACACTTTTCACCGATCCTCAGGGAGCAAGATAGAGACATGAGACCTTGTCCTACCCCCCCCATTTGTGTGTACCCAGTCCAACAGTACCACCCTTAAGTCTCTAGGACTTGGGTTCCAGAGTTATGAGCATTTGAAGTTCCCCCATATAAGTGATTTGGGAGAGTGAAAATTTTCCAAAGTGTGAGATGCCAAAAATGTTCCCCCCCTTTTTGGTACTTTTTGTCAAAGTGTTTTAGGAGCACGTTTCCCCCAGAGCCTTAGGCCTTAGGAGTGGTTTGGACCCCCCTTTTGTGGTACTTTTTGTCAAACTGAATATGGTGTTTAGGGTTGTTGAGTGTACAGGGCCTAAGTGTGAGATGCCAAAATGTTCCCCAGAAAGTGTTTAGGAGCACGTTTCAGAGCCTTAGGAGTGGTTTGGACCCCCCTTTTGTGGTACTTTTGTCAAACTGAAGATGGTGTTTAGGGTTGTTGAGTGTACAGGGCTTGGAGTTTTAAGCATTTTGAGGCCGTTCTGAAAAATGACTTTTTTTGGCCGATTTTGATGCCTTACTATACTATGACCATTTTATGACACATTTTGAGGCCCAAAAAAAAAGAGCGATTTTTTGCCCATTTTTTTTTGAGGCCAAGAAAAATACTATACTATGACCATTTTTTATATACTATGACCATTTTATGACATTTGAGGCCAAAAAAAAAATTGACTTTTTTGGCCGATTTTGACCTACTATACTATGACCATTTTTATGACATTTTGAGAACAAGAAAAAAAGTGACTTTTTTTGGCCGATTTTGACACTTACTATACTATGACCATTTTTTGACATTTTGAGGAAAAAAAGACTTTTTTGCCGATTTTGACACAGGGAGCCAAGACCATTTTATGACATTTTGAGGATGTGACACTTTTCACCATTTTCCTCAGGGCACCAGACAAGATAGAGAGACCTTGTCCTACCCCCCATTGTGTGTGTGTACCCTGTCCAGGTACCACCCTTAAGTCTCTAGGACTTGGGTTCCAGAGTTTATGAGCATTTGAGTTCCCCCCCATAAGTGATTTGGGAGAGTGAAAATTTTCCAAAGTGTGAGATGCCAAAATGTTCCCCAGAGAGTGTGTTTAGGAGCACGTTTCAGAGCCTTAGGAGTGGTTTGGACCCCCCTTTTGTGGTACTTTTTTCAAACTGAATATGGTGTTTAGGGTTGTTGAGTGTACAGGGCCTAAGTGTGAGATGCCAAAATGTTCCCCCAGAAAGTGTTTAGGAGCACGTTTCAGAGCCTTAGGAGTGGTTTGGACCCCCCCCCCCTGTGGTACTTTTTGTCAAACTGAAGATGGTGTTTAGGGTTGTTGAGTGTACAGGGCTTGGAGTTTTAAGCATTTTGAGGCCGTTCTGAAAAATGACTTTTTTGCCGATTTTGATGCCTTACTATACTATGACCATTTTATGACATTTTGAGCCCAAAAAAAAGAGTTTTTTGCCGATTTTGACATACTATACTATGACCATTTTTATGACATTTTGAGGCCAAAAAAAAAAATGACTTTTTTGGCCGATTTTGACCTAAACTATACTATGACTTTTTTGACTTTTTTTTTGGCCGATTTTGACATACTACTATACTATGACCATTTTTATGACATTTGAGAACAAAAAAAAAATTTGACTTTTTTGGCGATTTTGACTACTACTATACTATGACCATTTTATGACATTTTGAGCCAAAAAAAAAAAAAGTGACTTTTTTGGCGATTTTGACACCTTACTATACTATGACCATTTTATGACATTTTGAAGCCCAAAAAAAAAAAAGTTTTTTTTGCGATTTTGACACCTTACTATACTGTGACCATTTTTATGACATTTTGAGGATGTGACACTTTTCACCGATCCTCAGGGAGCAAGATAGAGACATGAGACCTTGTCCTACCCCCCCATTTGTGTGTACCCCAGGTCCAACAGTACCACCCTTAAGTCTCTAGGACTTGGGTTCCAGAGTTATGAGCATTTGAAGTTCCCCATATAAGTGATTTGGGAGAGTGAAAATTTTCCAAAGTGTGAGATGCCAAAATGTTCCCCCAAAAGTGTTTGTTTCCCTTAGGTGTTTGGACCCCCCCCCCTTTGTGGTAGTCAAACTGAATGTGTTTAGGGTTGTTGAGTGTACAGGGCCTAAGTGTGATGCCAAAAATGTTCCCCAGAAAGTGTTTAGAGCACGTTTCAGAGCCTTAGGTGGTTTGGACCCCCCTTTTTGTGGTACTTTTTTTCAAACTGAATATGGTGTTTAGGGTTGTTGAGTGTACAGGGCCTAAGTGTGAGATGCCAAAAATGTTCCCCCAGAAAGTGTTTAGGAGCACGTTTCAGAGCCTTAGGAGTGGTTTGGACCCCCCTTTTTGTGGTACTTTTACTTTTGTCAAACTGAAGATGGTGTTTAGGGTTGTTGAGTGTACAGGGCTTGGAGTTTTAAGCATTTTGAGGCCGTTCTGAAAAATGACTTTTTTTGGCCGATTTTGATGCCTTACTATACTATGACCATTTTTATGACATTTCGAGGCCCAAAAAAGAAAGAGTTTTTTTTGGCCGATTTTGACACCTTACTATACTATGACCATTTTTATGACATTTTGAGGCCAAGAAAAAATTTGACTTTTTTGGCCGATTTTGACCTACTATACTATGATGACCATTTTATGACATTTTGAGAACAAGAAAAAAAAAAAGACTTTTTTTTTGGCGATTTTGACTATACTATACTATGACCATTTTATGACATTTTGAGAACAAAAAAAAAAGACTTTTTTGCCGATTTTGACACCTTACTATACTATGACCATTTTTATGACATTTTGAGGATGTGACACTTTTCACCCATTTTATGATCCTCAGGGAGCAAGATAGAGACATGAGACCTTGTCCTACCCCCCCATTTGTGTGTGACCCAGGTCCAACAGTACCACCCTTAAGTCTCTAGGACTTGGGGTTCCAGAGTTATGAGCATTTCCTACCCCCCCATTTGTTTGAAGTTCCCCCATGCCATAAAGTTCTCTAGTGACTTGGGAGAGTTCAGAGTTAAGTTCCCCCATATAAGTGATTTGGGAAGTGTGAGATGCCAAAATGCCAAAATGTTCCCCAGAAAGTGTTTAGGAGCACGTTTCAGAGCCTTAGGAGTGGTTTGGACCCCCCTTTTTGTGGTACTTTTTGTCAAACTGAATATGGTGTTTAGGGTTGTTGAGTGTACAGGGCCTAAGTGTGAGATGCCAAAATGTTCCCCAGAAAGTGTTTTAGAGCACGTTTCAGAGCCTTAGGAGTGGTTTGGACCCCCCTTTTGTGGTACTTTTGTCAAACTGAAGATGGTGTTTAGGGTTGTTGAGTGTACAGGGCTTGGTTTTTTTAGGCCGTTTTTTTTTTGCCCCTTTTGGTATTTTGATGCCTTAATACTTATGACCATGGTGTGGCTTGGATTTTAAGAGGGAAAAAAAAGACTTTTTTGCGATTTGACGCCTTATACTATACTATGACCATTTTATGACATTTTGAGGCCAAGAAAAAAAGACTTTTTTTTGGCGATTTTGACACCTTACTATACTATACTATGACCATTTTATGACATTTTGAACAAAAAAAAAAATTTGACTTTTTTGGCGATTTTGACACCTTTTTATGACATTTTGACTATTTTGGCCGATTTTGACAATGACTTTGACCATTTTTATGACATTTTGAGAACAAGAAAAAAAAGTGACTTTTTTTGGCCGATTTTGACACCTTACTATACTATGACCATTTTTATGACATTTGAAGCCCAAAAAAAGAAAGAGTTTTTTGGGCGATTTTTGACACTACTACTATACTGTGACCATTTTATGACATTTTGAGGATGTGACACTTTTCACCGATCCTCAGGGAGCAAGATAGAGACATGAGACCTTGTCCTACCCCCCATTTGTGTACCCCAGGTCCAACGGTACCACCCTTAAGTCTCTAGGACTTCGGGTTCCAGAGTTATGAGCATTTGAAGTTCCCCATATAAGTGATTTGGGAGAGTGAAAATTTTCCAAAGTGTGAGATGCCAAAAATGTTCCCCCAGAAAGTGTTTAGGAGCACGTTTCAGAGCCTTAGGAGTGGTTTGGACCCCCCTTTTTGTGGTACTTTTTTTCAAACTGAATATGGTGTTTAGGGTTGTTGAGTGTACAGGGCCTAAGTGTGAGAGGCCAAAAATGTTCCCCCAGAAAGTGTTTAGGAGCACGTTTCAGAGCCTTAGGAGTGGTTTGGACCCCCCTTTTGTGGTACTTTTTGTCAAACTGAAGATGGTGTTTAGGGTTGTTGAGTGTACAGGGCTTGTTCCCCCAGAAAGTGTTTAGAGCATTTTTAGAGTGGTTTGGACCCCCTTTTTGTGGTACTTTTTGTCAAACTGAAGATTGTTTAGGGTTGTTGAGTGGGCTTGATGCCCGTTCTGAAAAATGACTTTTTGGCCGATTTTGATGCTATACTATGACCATTTTATGACATTTTTTAAGAGGCCCAAAAAAAAAAGAGTTTTTTTTTTGCATTTTGATGCCCACTATAATGACCATTTTTATGACATTTTGAGGCCAAAAAAAAATTTGACTTTTTTGGCCGATTTTGACTATACTACTATACTATGACCATTTTATGACATTTTGAGAACAAGAAAAAAAAACTTTTTTGACTTTTTTGGCGATTTTGACACCTTACTATACTATGACCATTTTATGACATTTTGAAGCCCAAAAAAAAATTTTTTTGGCCGATTTTTTTGGCGATTTTGACTATACTGTGACCATTTTTATGACATTTTGAGGGATGTGACACTTTTCACCGATCCTCAGGGAGCAAGATAGAGACATGAGACCTTGTCCTACCCCCCCATTTGTGTGTACCCAGGTCCAACGGTACCACCCTTAAGTCTCTAGGACTTGGGTTCCAGAGTTATGAGCATTTGAAGTTCCCCCATATAAGTGATTTGGGAGAGTGAAAATTTTCCAAAGTGTGAGATGCCAAAAATGTTCCCCCAGAAAGTGTTTAGGAGCACGTTTCAGAGCCTTAGGAGTGGTTTGGACCCCCCTTTTTGGTACTTTTTTTCAAACTGAATATGTTTAGGGTTGTTGAGTGTACAGGGC
>JAFBJY010000605.1:0-12732 GCA_016801885.1 Toxotes chatareus | reverse complement strand
CCATCTTAACTAGTTCCAAACCTAACATGTACTAAGATTGATTTTTGTTCATTAAATGTTTCTTGGTGTTCTTCTCTGGCTTAAACAATATGATAAAACACTTTGGAGCAAATATACACAGAATTAGTCCAAAACTGGAGGCAAGAATAGCAAATATTTCCACAGCTACAGTGAATTTCCCCGGAGAGCTGACATATGCTGGGATGAAGGTGATCCAGACTGCACAGAATATCAGCATGCTGAAGGTGATAAGTTTGGCTTCGTTAAAATTATCAGGCAGTTTCCGAGCTAGGACAGCTAACACAAAGCAAAAGACAGCCAGGAGGCCTATGTACCCGAGCACAGCCCAGAACCCAATAGCTGAACCTAAGGCACACTCCAGGATGATTCTCTCCTTGTATGTGGTCAGGTTTTTCACTGGAAAAGGGGGACTAACAACCAACCATATAGTACATATTAAAACCTGAATAAACGTGAAGGACACTACAGTCATTCTTTGCTGTGGAGGACCAAACCATTTCATTACATTGCTGCCTGGAAGTGTAGCTTTGAAGGCCATTAATACCACTATAGTCTTCCCAAGAACACAAGAGATGCAGAGGACGAAGGTGATGCCAAATGCTGTGTGTCGCAGCATGCAGGACCACTCAGAGGGTGCTCCCAGGAAAGTTAGGGAACATAAGAAACATAGAGTCAGTGAGAGGAGCAGCAGGAAGCTCAGTTCAGAGTTGTTGGCCCTGACAATAGGGGACATCCTGTGACGAAAGAACACAGCCGCTGTTATAATGGCTAGACAGGCACCACCAACTGAGAATGCAGCCAGGATGATTCCGAGGGTCTCGTCCAAGGAAAGAAACTCCACAGGCTTGGGGAAACAAGTGTTTCTCTCTGCATTAGGCCAGGACTCCTCAGAGCAAGGGAAACAATCAGAGGAATCTGAAAAAAAAGGACTTTTAGCTGTTCATACATTTGATGTTGTAGATGTGTAAGAGAAAACATTTATTTTACCTGTAGTATTGCTAATCTCCCCCTCAGGACATGGTATACAGTCATAACAGCAGATGGGTTTTCCTTTCTGCAGCACTTTACGAGTTCCTGGAGGACAGCTGTCAGAGCACACTGACACAGGCACCTGTCACATGAATACAGATAAAGTCACACACATGTGCACTATTGTTACACAGCTGTTTACATGTTAAATTATTGCTTCTCACTTGTGTGCTACCCTCCACCCAGGTAAGGCTCTTGCTGATGTGAAATTCCTGACCCGCTGGCAGAGATGCATCGTAGTGCCCTACTGTCACCAGCTCAATGCTGCCACTCTCACGTTTCTGCCAGTTGACGAGCTCATATGTAGCCACAGGATCCCCATTGATATCAAATGACACATCATAACCATTTTGGGAAAAATTGACTTTCTTCAGCTCAGTAAGAACCTGTGAGGATGAAATAATGTAAGACAGTGAGGAGAGAAAGGAAATAATATAAAATAAAATCAATTTTTCATATTATAAAATGTATATTACAGATAAAAATGCATTGGGGTGTTGATTCATGTGTTTCAGCTGACCTGTTTAGATTCTATCCTGCTGAGTTTGTCACACTGAGTTGTAGAGTTTCTTTTCTGACACACTGCATTGTGAATGGCATGTGCTACTGCATAAACAGCCTTGTACACCATGTTAGTGATTCGGAGCTGAGATGTGTCGGTGTACGGGTTCTGGAGTGTCTGTATGTCTTCAGTTCCATCACACACGCTCTTGTCTGTGGCTGCACCTAGAAACACAGAGAAGGTGCAGGTGTTTTTTTTTCAGCCTGACAATGATAGTACATCATTATTCCTTCCTATGTGTTTGCATCTCTGTTATGCATTTACCTGTAAAACATACTTATTCTTCACCATATTTCACATGTCTTTATATATTTTCTCTTAAACAGATGTATTTTCATTGTATTCATTTTTATCTTTATGTTTACCAAATTATCAGTCTTCAGACAGCCACACTCATGAAAAGTGTTCACAGATTTTCCTTTGAACATCAACTGACTTTACCTGTTTCAATGTGTTTAAAATAAATTTCTAACTCTCAGTCTAACAGCCTAATTAGATCTACATACACAGTGTGAATGACACATGCTAGTAAATACAATTTTTGCTTGGTGGCCTGGAGACTGTGTGTGTGTGCTTGTTGTTCAGGACTTCATTCTTAGAACTGTGAAAGCACTGCAGCCTAGTTCATACAAAGGTCCCAACTCTGAGTATCACCTATGTTAAAAATCAGCTGAACTTTCTCACTTTTGTTCAACCTGCAGTTGAATGAATCCTCCCAGAACTCAGTCAGCACCGGGGATGCAGCCACTTTAGCGGGGGATAGATCCAGCAGGAAGTCCCTCAGACCTGGGATGACAGATTGCTGAATGCCAAATCCAATGGCTCCTGCACTGAAGGTGAACCTCCGCATGTCTGGGTCAGTTACCCAGGACTCACTGCCTATCCACTGGCGAGGTGGGGGAGGCTCCCGCAACAGCTCCTCAAACAGGATCCTCATGTCTCCAACAGCTGCAAATGCCACAACAACCATTGATGTGGACCTGCAGAGACATCGTAGGTTATTATACAATATAAACATGAAACCTTTAGAAAAATGCATCAAGATTATAAACACAAACATGAGAAATAAAGTGTTAAATGTACTATGACTATTTTTTATTGAATATGAAAGAAACACAATGTAAAGATAATGAATTGCCAGTTTGCCACTAATAGAAATCAATCATCTTCTTCTAAATCTTCTAATCTTCTATTCTGCGACATATTTGTGTGGTTTCTGTGCAGCAGGTCAGTGTCAACACAAGGAACACAAGCACAATCAGGGATTCAGAAACCTGCGGATTACATCAGCCACTCTCTGGATCTTGCTGCGTGGGTGGGTCCGATAGAAAGATTCGGAGTATTCAACACAGATCCCCTCTTTGCGCGCTGCGTCCAGAAAAGACGCCATGCCATTATTCCCATAGTCCGAATCGGACCGGACAGCACCTATCCAAGTCCAGCCAAAGTGTTTCACCAATTTGGCCAGTGCACCGGCCTGGAACTGGTCACTGGGGATCGTTCTGAAGAAACTCGGGTACTGCTGCTTGTTGGACAAGCATGCACAGGTGGCAAAGTGGCTCACCTAAAACAAACCAAAACAGAGCAATGTGTCAAAGACAGGATAAAAAGAAGAAGAACAGCTCTGGCCTATTTTCAACACCGTTTAGCAGAAATGCAAAATATTTACTTGAGGAATGTTAAAGGGTCCGATGACGCGCGACATGCTGATGGATGGTGTGGACCCAGACTCACCAACGATAGCCACCACGATACCAGATTGAGAGCAATTGTCTCCGGTGTAAAAGACCGGGTCCAAGCCATTTGAAAGCTGGAATGCCACGTGCACAGCCATGGGCGCTGAGGCGCACGAGTCGTGGATGTGATAACCGAGCCTGATGCCCGGCAGCAGCTTGCTGCTGTTGTTTATCTCCTCGATAGCGAACACCATTGCGCGTGAGAAGCGCAGCTCACGAGAGTCGAGGCTGCACACAGACACTCATATTACTGCTGGAATTTACATATGATGAGAAACATTCACAATTTTTACAGAATACACACAATAAATAACTGCAGTTCATACTTATTGACAATAACTGATAGAGTCACAAGAAGAAACACAAAAATGTAAAGGAGCAAATAATGATTTGGTTCTTTATGTAATATAAATAAATAAATTGTTCTTTCATATTTTTAAGTGTTCAATGCTGCACAGAAATCCTTACATTTCTTTCCCCACACAGTTTAACATTCTTTCATCCCCCTTTTCTCCCTCTTACTAACCTCCCTGTGCATCTTAGTGGCTCAGGCATGGTGGTGTAGTTATGAATCACTGTGTCTATGTAGTTGTGTATGGAGAAAACACCCCCAATAACATAGTCACCATCCATAGAGAATGCAGGTAAACGAGCAGTACCCTGCAGCTTACATTTCACAGATGAACCCTCAGGACTGACCCCAGCACCAAACCTAGCTACTGGAAGCCCAACCTTTTGTTTCAGATCATCCCCAGAACCATTCAAGACAACAGCTAAGTTCAGCCCTAACAAACCCAGGGCCAGTCTCAGGACAATAAACAGAGCTGACATCTCCACCCCCCGAAGTGTCTGCATGTGGGCATAAGTGTGTTTTCACTGCTTTAAATAGCTTTTCAGTAGGAGCTTTGCTCTTCTTACTTTACGTCAGCTTACTATTCATCAGAGAGATGACATGGCCTTACACTGTAGTGTTTGTTTAAGTTTTTTAGTTCTTTGAGCTGCATATACTGTATAGTCTCCACTAAGTGACCCTGTTTCTTCTCTGTAAAATTACCATTGCAAACATCAGATATCTCCCTTTTTTTCCTTCGTGCACACTTTTACTCTCCTGGTTTCAGCTCATGTTACAGTTAAACTTTCATACACTTAATGGATGCTTGGGATTGTGATAAAAATAATGCCTAGTAAAATTTATAATGATGTAATGATTAAAGTGTCCTGTGAGCTCCCTTTAAAGTTCAGTTGTTTCATAATCTGACTAACTGCAAATAAGTAGAGTTCTACAGCTTACAGTATTTGGTTGATGTATACTTTATTGATTTATTATTGCTTCATTAGTCCGAACTGCAGTATTGTTCTCTTTAGGGAGTGAGCGTGATCACTGAATCACAGGGGGCCCTCTGGAGGTGATCCTGATACTGGTTCCTGACTGGTGTTGACAGGGGCCAGCGAGTCCAGTGTGCAGGGATAGAAGAAGGTGTATGGAGCCTACCACACAGGTAGGGGGCGCTAGAGGGGGCAATAACTCTAGATGGCTGCACAGAACAGGAAGTTGCATATAGTGAAGAGCGAGCGACCTGAGCAGGTGATTGCAAACAGTCCTGAATGTTGAGATACGGGTCTCCAAACTGAATATTAGCCGACAGCATTTGGCTACTCCACCTTTAAGGACGAATCCCGTGTTATTTTAAGAATGAAGCACGACCCCAGAACAAGATACAACTGTTCATAAAATCCATGCCGTGAAAGATACATGGGAACTGGAGCCAGGTGTGTAGGCCGAGAACGCGCGCAAAGCGCTCAGCTCCGTGGCCCAAGGCGGGAATAGGACCAGAAATCACATCAGACTTTCCACAGTCCTGTAAAACGTTTAAAATGAGATTTAAATTGTTACGGTGTGTTCAAACTCTCGACGGAGAGCGCATACTCTTGTGTGGCTATTTCTGTGCTGGAGTTCGGGAGTGAAGGCGGTAAAGTCAGAAGCTTGTCCAAAATGGCGGCGCCAGGTGGAGGAGACGCGACGGCGACCAGAAGAGTCATGGCTGGAGTGGGATCATCTGGATCGGATGGAAGCAGGATTGCAGGGGCATAGCCGCAATGGACCAGGGCCTCATCCATCAAGTTCACGCGGAGGTTAGAGTTAAAGGCGATGGTTCGGAGTGGAGCCATGAACCGGGACTGAGACCGGCTGTAACACCAGGGTGGAGGGCGATCGGGCCACCGCACATCGACGCTGGAGAACTGCATATAGGAAATATGCTTTATCTGAGCAGCAGGTGTGGACTGAAAGTTGTCGCTTAGCTGATCCTGTTCTCAAAGGTCTGACTTCAGGCGATGGATGTCCTCCCTTAACTGTGAGTAAGTTTGCACTACACGCAGTCATTATAGTTGAACCCAGCTAAATAGTTTAATAATTAACAAAACAACAGGAAAATGGAAAACTTAAAACAAGGTAATGCTGCAGTAGGGGACAGTGGCGTTATCAGAGGTGGTGTTATGTGTTCATGAATGTAGCTGCAGAAGTTTTTTTATAACAACTCAGAAATCTATGTCCGGTGACTGAAATCCTTTATCCAGTTAAAAGATGTGGTTTAAATGACCAAGATCTAAAATGAATCAGAAACGATGTGGCCTAAAATAAAAAGTGGTTAATCATCAAATTGCAGCAGAGCACAGCTTGACCACAGGTGTTTCCTAACCTTAACTACTGTGTATTATTCTCACCATAATGGGCTCTTTGTTAGTTATGAACACTTGCAGCAACTGCTGCAAACAGCCTGGATACCAAACATGCCTCGTGAGCTCAGGCCAAGCAGAAAGGAGGCCTGGGATTCCTCACTCCTCTCTGCCAGTACTCATTCTGAAAACCTGAAGGAATAGCCTTTGCAGTCATTTTGAAGATGTCACAGCAAAGAGGCCATCAGGCCATTTGGAGAAGTAATAACAGGGTGTGGCTGAAGAAGAGTCTTTTTTTCTGTCCCAGCTTATACACTTTCACATGCTGTTACACACTTTGGTCTCTGAGACATTTATAGGCCCTCTCTGTCGTGTCTTAAGGTGACTCAGCATATTGATTTTACAAAATCCGAATTACAGTTGTTTTTAACAAGAATGTTCTTTTTGTTGTAACTGTGCTGTTTTCAAAAAAAGGACTAAAGGTAATTTACAAAACATGTTATATGTATATGTTGTTAATGCGGTTCATTGTTAAATCTGAAATATGTTGCATACAAATGATCAGGTTCTTTTTACCATATGTATCTATGTAATCTTGACACTCTGCCTCTTCTACACAATCCAAATGAAAAAGTCTGTCAGTGGTGTCCTGCCCACATTTCAGGCCGTGCCCTGATGGGTGGTATGAAAGATTAAACAATGACGAAAAGGACACAAAGAGGATGACATAGCCCTGCATATAAAAAACAAGTAACCATGCATGACAATCAGAAACAGGGGTGAAGGGAGGAGGACAGTTATGGGGGCATTTTATGACATATACTTACTCTTTTGTGTCTGCATGATCTTGCTTTTGTTCTCCTCTACTTTTTTCTTCTCTGTATCTTCCTCTCTTTCTTCCTCTTGTAAATTGCGGAGACATTTTCATCTCAATGGGTTGAATAAGGCAGGGGATGTGATTCTAGGTGGGTTGTTTGAGGTCCATTACACCTCAGTCTTCCCTGAGTGGACATTCACTTCAGAGCCACGCCAACCCACCTGCACAGGGTAAGTCTCGCATCCACACAAAAAGCTGATAAGATCTTTGCTGAATGTTCTTGTCTTGTCAGATCAGAGTCTTAAAACTATTAAGAAAGTGAACGTGAAAGATCTGTGCTGAGATATATGTCAGGTATTGTTATATAGGTCTAATATTTCTACACGTTCAAAATGCACCAATAAAAGTAGCATATATTAATAGAGAATGTTTTGATAATGTGATTATGTGGGTAAAACTGTTGTGTTTTTTGTGTTCTTATAGTATTTATAATGGTTAATAGTAACAATTTTGTGTTTTAGCTTTGACACTCAAGGTTTCAGACATGCCATGACGATGGTCTTTGCTGTTGAGGAGATTAACAGAAGCTTCAGACTGCTACCTAACGTAACTCTGGGATACAGTTTGTATGACAACTGTGGTGCTCTTGTTATTGGATTTCGTTCTGCTTTGGTTCTGGCCAGTGGTCAAGAGGAGCAGTTTCTGCTTCAGGAGAACTGTATGGGGACCCTCTCAGTTGTGGGGATTGTGGGTGACTCCTACTCAACATTTTCTATCGCCACCTCCAATGTGTTAGGTTTATTCCGATTGCCCATGGTGAGCTTTCATTTCCTCTGTGCTTTTGATAGGCTGTTTATTTCCTAATAAGTTCTGAGAAGTTGTTGAAAAGGGTGATGTATAATAAATGGGTCTATCGACCTGCATGAGATACTGTCCACAGCCTGTGCTCACACTGTATGTCTCTTTTCAGGTGAGTCATTTTGCCACATGTTCCTGCCTGAGTAATCGGCAGCGGTTTCCATCCTTCTTTAGAACAATCCCAAGTGATGCTTTCCAGGTGAAACTATAAGCAAAATATTAACTGCGTGATGTTTTATAGCAAACCTTATGTAAAAGTCTTCTCACTTCTGAGCTTGGGGCATGAGGAAACATGCTTTGTGCATCAGTAATGAAACTATGTAAAATGAGATCATAATGCTGAATCACCTCTGATTCTGCTGTAAATCTTACAATAACTAAAACAAAGTTTTCTGCCCTCATAGGTGCGTGCTATGATTCAGATTTTAAAGAGGTTCGGCTGGGCGTGGGTAGGCCTTCTTGTCAGTGATGACGACTACGGGCTACATGTTGCCCGATCCTTTCAGTCTGACTTGGCTCAGACCGATGGAGGTTGTCTGGCCTACACTGAGATTTTGCCTTGGGGCAATGACCCAGCTGAACTTAGGAGAATTGTGGACGTGATGAAGAAATCAACAGCGCGTGTGGTCATGGTGTTTGCACATGAAATCCACATTTATCAACTAATGGAGGAGGTTGGGATCAAAATACCGTGTCATTTGTGAATGTTTTTTTTAAAAAAGTGTGATCTTTCTGTTATAAACTGTCGAGCTGACAAAATGTGGTTTAGTATTGGTGATTGGCAGTACATTTTTCGTGGTCACGTGTTCTCAGCGTGAGAGGGGCTCGTTCACAAAATGCAGTATTTGTTTTCTCCCCTGCCGCTATAGGAAAAGAAAGACAAGTGAAGTGAATTGAGTGCACACAACAAAGATGTCTGAAAAAAACATTTATTTTATAATTCAATAAACAGGTGGTGAGGCAGAATGTAACAGGCCTGCAGTGGATGGCCAGTGAAGCCTGGACATCGGTTGATGTGCTCCAGACGCCGGACTTCATGCCGCACCTGCGTGGCACATTGGGCATTGCCATCCGTCGAGGGAAATAGCAGGATTTAAGGACTTCCTGCTAAGAATACACCCTGACCAACACCACAACAACTATGGAAATAGCATTGTGAGACTTTGATCTTACAATCTGATCTATAATTGCAACATGTGGTTTGCAATGTGTATTTTATTTTGTTAACACTGAATGTTTCTTTTTTTGCATTTCAGGTAAATCAGTTTTGGGAAGATATATTTCAGTGTAGATTTGCACCACCTCCAGCAGGTTGGGTGGAAGGTGGGGGAGCACTATGCACTGGACAGGAAGATCTACATAATGTGGAGAGTGAGTTGTTTGATGTCTCAAACCTCAGGCCAGAGTATAATGTGTATAAGGCTGTGTATGCTCTGGCATATGCCCTTGATGACATGCTGCGCCATGCGTGCCAGGTAGAGGGCCTTTCATCGAGCACACCTGTGCCAGTTTGCAAAGACTGGAGCCCTGGCAGGTGGGATATCAGTTTACAATCCATCTGTTTATGTTTTCAAACACACTTGAGGTACTTACTGAATGTAGTTTATCAGAAAGTTTGTAAGCAACCCTCCTCCTCTGTTCTACATTTAAAGAGTGACTTAAACTCTCCTGAAAATCTTATTTGCAGACCTGCAGCAGTTTATCTTTTACGAGACTGCAGTGTAGCACAGTGTGGGCACAAGGGCTGAGGTCGAAAAGTCAATGAAATGTCCTTTCCTAACCACTTGACCATTTGACCACTTTCCTTGAGCATGATGGAAATAATCATGCGATCAATGAAAGACGTGAAGGAGAATTCATAAAGACTTAGAAAAGATAATTGCAGTGCCAAGAGAATCCATGTGCACTTACATCAGTCTACGTGCCTTTGTGGTAGCATATGTTATGTCATGCACTTTAAATGTTGCTGCTGCAAGGAACTGTGGGACATTATGTCCTTTTCTGTCATAAAGGATAGTGTACCCGATGCTAAAGGAGATGAAAAAGGAAGCACTGAAGCAAATTCGAGCAGCTCTTATCACTGCTGTCGTTTAGATGCTTCTGGGTAATTTCAGTTCGGAGCCTTTCTAAGACATTTCGACAGCAGCGCTGCACACTGTGTGTGTCATGTTACAGCTTCAACAGAGAAGAGCACACTTGAGACAGACATTTTAAACATGACAATTTCAGTAAAGCTTGAGCAAAGAATACATGATAAAAATACAACAAACAACAAATGACATCTGCACCTGATCAGGTACATATTTGGATGGAGTCATTTACATTGTGTTACTTATGTATTGTTTTCTGTCGCCCCCTTAAAGCTGGTGTATTATTTGGATAGAGTAAACTTCACCACATCATTTGGGGATCAAGTGTCATTTGATGTGAATGGCGATGCCCTACCGATATATGACGTCATGAACTGGCTGTGGCTCCCTGATAGCACAACAAAGATTCAGAATGTGGGTGAAGTTAAAGAGTCAGCTAAAGGTGGAGAACTCACACTTCATGAGGACAAAATTTTCTGGAGCTTTGAATCTAAACAGGTTATTTCAGCTTATCTGATTTTACTACTCCCCCCAAATAACAGCATCAAATGCTTTAGAACAATGATAACTCTTGCAATCCCTACAGCCACCCAGGTCAATTTGCAGTGAGAGTTGCCCACCAGGTACTCGCATGGCCAGGAAGAAGGGGCAGCCTGTGTGCTGTTTTGACTGCATCCCATGTTCTGAGGGAAAAATCAGCAATGAGACAGGTTGGTATCAAGAAAAACATAATGTCATTTTTCAGTTTGTAATTAACATCTAGTTTGGAGGCGAGCGTGATCACGCTCTTGTTGTGGCAATAGAGACTCCCACGTCTTTGTTGCTGCGAAAAACTCCTTGATGCTTGATAGAAAAGAAACATCTGGCAGGACTGCATGTGTATTAGAGGTGACACACAGCTATATACATTACATCCAAGTTAATAATCAGAGCTGACAAAGCTGACTGCAGAACATAGAAAACTGGCCATTCCAAAAATGCAGGATAATATCTATCCTTGTAACATAATGTATCTTTTAAGCAATGAGCCTGATTTGTGTTCATTTTAAAATACTCTAGGTTTCCTTTAAAAATATATATAATATAGATATTTAAATTTTAACATATAAAATGCATGGTATTAACATTTAACATTTTTCCTCTTTTTGTCAGACTCCATGGAGTGCACCAGTTGCCCAGAGGATTTCTGGTCCAGTCCCCAGCGTGACCACTGTGTTCCTAAGAAAACAGAGTTCCTCTCCTACCATGAACCTCTGGGTATCTGCTTGACAGCTGCCTCATTACTTGGAACATTTATCTGTGCTGCTGTCCTGGGTATCTTCGTCTACCATCGCAGCACACCCATGGTGCGTGCCAACAATTCTGAACTCAGTTTCCTGCTCTTGTTGTCACTTAAACTGTGTTTCCTCTGTTCACTGTTGTTTATTGGTCGACCCAAACTGTGGACATGTCAGCTGAGACATGCAGCATTTGGAATCAGCTTTGTCCTTTGTGTCTCATGTATCCTGGTTAAAACCATGGTGGTTCTGGCTGTGTTCAAGGCCTCCAAGCCAGGAGGTGGAGCCAGTCTGAAGTGGTTTGGTGCTGTGCAGCAGAGAGGGACAGTTGTGGTTCTCACTTCTGTTCAGGCAGCAATCTGCACTGCTTGGCTCACCACTGCCTCTCCGATGCCTCATAAAAACACGCAGTATCACAATGACAAGATAGTTTATGAGTGTGTAGTTGGCTCCACAGTTGGTTTTGCAGTGTTACTGGGCTATATTGGTTTTCTGGCTATTCTTAGCTTTTTGTTAGCATTTCTCGCAAGGAACCTTCCAGACAACTTCAATGAGGCCAAACTCATAACTTTCAGCATGCTGATCTTCTGTGCTGTGTGGGTGGCCTTTGTTCCCTTATATGTCAACTCTCCAGGTAAATATGCAGATGCAGTGGAGGTATTTGCCATCCTGGCCTCCAGCTTTGGCCTCTTGGTGGCACTGTTTGGACCCAAGTGTTACATAATCCTGCTGAGACCAGAGAGGAACACAAAGAAAGCCATCATGGGTCGAGCAACCCCAAAGACATAAAGCAGCACTTATGATGTAACATTTAAGATCTGCTCGTAACTGATCTGCATCCACATATGAAAGCAACTTTCTAACTTTAAAACTATCTTTACATAAAAGAAAAGCAGAACAAAACAAAAAGCAATAAAGCTGTTATCAAGGTGATCCACTGAGTTTTCTTCATTATTACAATTTTTCCCTGATCATTTACTTTTTCCTGAGATTTAAAAGACACATAAGATGTGTTAACCTGTCTGGCACCGTGAGGTAGTCGAATGCAAAATTTTGACAGTTAAGGTTCACTGGAGGAAAATTAATGAATTCTGCCAATTCTACAGCTTGTTTTCTGTATATACAGGATTTCAAAAGAATAGTGATATGATAATGTAAATGCAGCAGATGTTTAGCATTTTGTGGTTTTAACTATGATGCAAATCGGAAAGCATTACCAAAACCCACAATTCAAAGAGAAATTGCAGCCACCTAAACCATAAGAGTAGAAAAGGCCTTGGCCTTGTTTAGTAATGCATGTAGACTCAAACGGTCACATACCAAGCCTGAAGATCCAGACACTCTTGGTGTCTGTGATGATTTTTTTTTTTTGTTGTCAGCTAGCAAAACAAGGTCCCTGCTCAAAGGTGGCTACACAGGACCATACTAACTCTGCCATCCATGGTCTGCAGGACCAGTACAGGGCTTTTAGTTTGTCTGGCCATGAGCAAGCCAGTATGTTCATCCTCAGCAGTGCATACTCATTTCTTAATGACAAAAGCAAAGGAGACGTGGCCATTATGATATAAGAGTCGTTGTTGGTTAGAATCTTACAAGAAGACAATTGATGAAAATGTATTCATGCATATATTATAGACCTGTACTGTTAACTGGGTCACTTTCATTT
>JAFBJY010000604.1:0-12734 GCA_016801885.1 Toxotes chatareus | reverse complement strand
TCAGGAAATATTGTGAATATAGTCAATATAACCTATATGTGAATGGCATTTGCAGGTCTGTGACAGGATCCAAACTTCAGTCCAATTCAACCTCAAAAATAATACTTCCTGTACTCGCACTAAACGTTGTCAATATATGCAAATTGTGATATGAAGACTTTTCCAATATTATTGTAATTTTTCAGAATACTGTGATGGCGTATTATATTTTTTTGTTTTGATTTTTTTTAACATCATTACACTTGACATACTATACTCCCAAGAACACAAAATGGTGCTCACAAATGGTGGACCACAGTCAAGGGCAGTTAAGGTGTTGACTTGTTCAGCTGAGAGTGTTCCATTATTCCCTTCTTTTGTCCTAATACACTGCACCAAAACAATTCATGCAGTGTATTCTAAAGTCAAACCCTGCACTGGATCAAAGTGCTTTTATCCTCTTTTTTGTATCTGGGTATGAAGCAATTTATTTGCA
The DNA here is from genome assembly GCA_016801885.1 of Toxotes chatareus. NCBI lineage: Eukaryota > Metazoa > Chordata > Actinopteri > Toxotidae > Toxotes > Toxotes chatareus. Next base: position 12,259 of record JAFBJY010000604.1, on the reverse strand, counting down.
CTGCCCCAAACAAATATTGCTCAAAATATAAAATTATGTGATGTAAAAAGTATAAAAATAGTGCACGTTTTAGATAACATATTTGTTTGGTTGACAGTTATTTTATTGTTTTTTTCAGATCCTCTCTTGATTGTTGACTTTACTTTCCAGTGTTTCTTTTTTCTATTTTATCTTTTGCACTTTTGAGGATTTGGTGCAGCTTCTTTCTGCAAAGAAAGAAAAAATCTCAAGCTACTTAATAATCCTCATATGTTCTACACAGAGAACTTAGTCTGCAAAGTAACTAGTTACTAACTTCATTCTGTAATTTCATGGCAAGGCCCAATCAGGTCTGTTCTATCTCACTTATCTCTGATTGGCTGATAAGAGGCAGATGAGTCCTGTCGTCAGCTAAGGTCATAAAACATCACGTTTGAGTCCGCTTTGATGCTAACCAGGGTGTCTGTGGCTCATCAGGATCTGGGAGTAGAAAATGTCACCAGTGATAACAGGACTGGTTTGTGTGGGGCTTCTGTTGGCATTTGGAGCAGCAGAGGAGGAAGCTCCTTCCTGTCAGATACTGGGGAGTCCGGAGTTCCCTCTGTTGGCTAAAAAGGGAGATGTCACGATTGGGGGAGCCTTTTCCATCCACAGCAAAATTGCAGATCCTCCACTTTCCTTTACAGAGAAACCAACACGTCTCACATGTTCCCGGTAATTTTGTGTTTTGGATAATGATAATTAGTTATGAGTTTTATCACAGTGACTGCAAGTTTTCATTTTGCTGTTTTTGTCTCAGTGTCAACCTCAGGGAGTTTCGATTTGCACAGACCATGATTTATGCAGTAGAAGAAATAAACAAAAGTGACTTTCTTCTTCCCAATGTTTCTATCGGATACCGTATTTATGACAATTGTGCCTCAACATTATCCTCAATTCGTGCTGCGATGGCCCTGATGAATGGTGATGAGTGGACCACAGGAAAGAGCTGCTCTGGCCAATCAGCTGTTCATGCCATTATCGGGGAGTCTGAATCCTCTTCAACCATTGTGCTGGCACGCACTGCAGGACCATTCAGAATACCAGTGGTGAGAGGGATGTCTGTGTATCAGTGTGTGCATTGTGTGTAAACTCTCCTGACTTGGCTTTGGGTTGACTCTGCTTCTCTCTTTGTGCATTCTCAGATAAGTCATTCAGCTACTTGTGAGTGTTTGAGCAACAGGAAGGAATATCCCTCTTTCTTTCGAACCATTGCCAGTGATCTCTACCAAGGCCGAATCCTCGCCCATCTGGTAAAACACTTTGGCTGGACCTGGGTCGGTGCAGTGAACAGCGACAGTGACTATGGTAACAATGGCATGGCTATCTTCCTTGATGCAGCCCAAGAGGAAGGTGTGTGTGTGGAGTATACAGTGAAATTTCACAGAGCTGAACCAGGAAAACTGACGAAAGTGATAGATGTGATCCGTAAGAGCACTGCTCGGGTCATTGTGGGTTTCTTAGCCCATGTAGAGATGAACGATCTTCTAGAGCAGTTGAGTCTGCACAACATCACAGGCCGACAGTTCATCGGTGTGGAGGCCTGGATCACTGCTGACAGCCTTGTGACTCCTACCAGCTTTAGTGTGCTGGGAGGTTCACTGGGGTTTGCTGTGCAAAAGGCCGATATCAGTGGCCTGGATGATTTCTTAATCAGAGATTTCTGGGAGAGAGAGTTTAAGTGCGATGAGAGAAATGACAGCATGACAGAAACAGCTTCATGCAAAGAAAACCATGATCTACTTGATCTGAAAAATTATGATGCCGATGTGAAAGAGCTGAGATATTCCAATAACCTCTATAAAGCCATCTATGCTGTAGCCTACTCTCTGCACAGCATACTAAAGTGCTCAAGCAGTCAGGGATGTGACAAGACTGTGAAGGTTACACCCTGGCAGGTAAAATGAACTGATAACTATGCTGTTAATTTCTTAGCTTTGTAAATTAATATACTGACACACAGTACTGTCTTCCTGCTTTTTAGGTTGTGGAGTCTCTAAAGACAGTGAACTTCACGATCAAGACTGGGGACCAGGTGTGGTTTGACAGCACCGGAGCAGCTGTGGCCCAGTATGAGGTGGTGAACTGGCAGCGTGGATCAGATGGATCAATTCACTTTAAACCTGTGGGCTATTACGATGCTTCCCTGGCTCCAGGACAGAAGTTTTTTCTCAAGACTGAGGACATAATTTGGTCTGGAGGAAAGACAGAGGCAAATATGTTAATTAACAGTAAAACACACATTTATTTGAGACTAGAGTTTGGCCGTGTAGTTTGACAATAACTATTCTTGAATGATTGTTTAAAAAACTAAACCTTTTTGTTTTTCTTTGATTCAAAGTTGCCTGTGTCAGTGTGCAGTGAGAGCTGTCGTCCAGGAACCCGTAAAGTGCTTCAGAAAGGAAAGCCTGTCTGCTGCTATGACTGTATACCATGTGCAGAGGGAGAAATCAGCAACAGCACAGGTGCCACAAAGCTGACATATGACAGTTTTTACAGATTGTTTGCTTGCTCACTGTGCATCATGTTAAAGTTTGCTATGGTTCAGTCTCTTATATACGTTTTTAGGATGTAAGAACTTAAATTACAATAATAGTAACAATATTTCTATTACAGATTCTAATGGATGCAAAAAGTGTCCTGAAGAGTTTTGGTCCAATCAAAACAGAGATGCATGTGTTCTGAAAAATGTGGAGTTCCTCTCCTTCACAGAAGTTATGGGTATAATATTTGTGTTTTTCACTCTGTTTGGTTTACTGCTGACCTTAATTGTGGCCACTCTATTCTTGATCAATAAGGACACTCCCTTGGTAAAGGCCAACAACTCTGAGCTGAGCTTCCTGCTGCTCTTCTCCTTGACTCTGTGTTTCCTGTGCTCTCTGACCTTCATCGGCCGGCCCTCTGAGTGGTCCTGCATGCTGAGACACACAGCATTCGGCATCACCTTTGTCCTGTGTATCTCTTGTGTTCTGGGGAAAACTATAGTGGTGTTAATGGCCTTCAGGGCCACACTTCCAGGCAGTAATGTGATGAAATGGTTTGGACCTGCACAGCAGAGACTCAGTGTTCTGGCTTTCACTCTCATACAGGTTTTGATTTGTATACTTTGGCTGACAATCAATCCTCCTTTTCCCTCCAAAAATATGAACCACTACAAAGAGAAGATCATACTTGAGTGTGCCTTAGGCTCAGCTGTAGGCTTCTGGGCTGTGTTAGGATACATAGGGCTCCTGGCTGCCCTGTGTTTCATCCTTGCTTTTTTGGGTAGAAAGTTACCTGATAATTTCAATGAAGCCAAATTTATCACCTTCAGCATGTTGATATTCTGTGCAGTGTGGATCACCTTTATCCCAGCTTATGTCAGCTCTCCTGGGAAGTTCACTGTGGCTGTGGAGATATTTGCTATCTTAGCCTCCAGTTATGGGCTACTTTTCTGTATATTTGCTCCAAAATGCTTTATTATTGTTTTCAAACCCGAACTGAACACAAGGAAACATCTGATGGGGAAAACATGATCATGATGAACACCATTAAATCTAGATATCAGACTGAAGAAATGAATATTTGTTTGATATTTATTTGGACTTTTGATGTAACCTGAGCATACTATTCACTGAAATGTTAGTTCCCTTTTTTCTACATCACAACCAAGACAAAGGTTTCAAAGTAAAAATCCTTTTTTAAATACATATTTTACCACTTATGAGAGGTGTTTAACAATGATATTTTAGTTCATTTGATTAGTAATTAAAATGAGGATTCACCGCATTAATCTGTGTTTTATTCCATGTAATTTACAAAATATTTAAAACTATCCATGACCATGTGTCTCTTCATTTTAAACAGCACAGCTAAAGTTCACACAGAAGCACTTATTATGTACACTGTTATCACACAACTGTAAAAACCTTTCTTTATATAAAAGCATGAGTCAGACCTGACACCATGTGTTCCAGTACACACTGTTATGTGTTTACCTCCAAACATAGAGATCCCATTCCTCCTCTGTGCAGTGCTTAATTAAGATATTTCAGATCAAGCTGGTCAGATTTTTTTCTGAGGAGTACTTCATTAGATTCAGACATACTCAGGGTTGGATGTGCCTTCAGTTGTTCTTAACATGCTTGTGTTAACACGCTTACACATAGAGCAGTAACATGCATGTGTTTGGCACAACATTTGGCACATTAGCATTCAAAATTGTTTGCTGTTGTATAGTGCCACCTGCTGGAGATTTAAAATATTGTAACGTATTCACTATACATTTCAAGCATATTCAGTTGCGTTTAAGCTGAAGGAGTGATTGTGGTAATGGCAAATTAATTATTGTTAAGTAACTAAAACACTAGGCTCAGGAAATATTGGGGATATTAATTAATAAATTAAAGTGTAATTTTTTAGAAACAGTGGCTGGCATTTTATTTTTTTTTTCTGTATTGAGTTTTTGAATATACATACACATACCATACTACACTCCCAGCACGAGGCCACAGCACACTTGCTCACAGATGGCTGTCCACAGTAAAGGGCAGTTGAGGTGTTCACTTGTACTAATACATTACAACAAAAATAATTCATACAGTGTGCTCTAAAGCCAAACCCTACACTGCACACCCTTCTTCACCTGAAGGTTAAGTACAGAGTCAGGGCAGTACATGCAATGTATTTGCACTGCACCAAACAAACATTGCTCAAAATATTAAACTATGTGACTTTTTAGGTCTACTACTGCCATAACTATACAATTATCTTAAAAGAGTATAAAAATAATGCAAATTGTGGTAAATGTATTCGTTTCGTTGGCAATTATTTTATATCGTGTTTCTTTTTGGATCTTTTGTTAAGTTTGAGTTGTTTCTCTTTTCTATTTCCTCTTTTTACTTTCATTGATTTGGTGAAGCTACAGGTACAAGTTTGTTCATAGTCCTTACTTTACATCAAAAGAACATTTAAATGCTTTGTGTTCCCCCTCATCTCATCTCCCTACTATTTCATTTGCAACGTGCAGTGATAATGACCTAATGGTTGTAAAAACAGAATGGACCATGTCAAATGAAGAACAGCAAAGTGCTCTGACATCATCACACTGTGATTTGGTGAGAAGACCTCAATCATTTATGCAGAGGTATAAAGCTCTGCCTGGGAGCTACGGGTCAATGAGAGAAGAAGGGTCCAGGTGTGTATGTGTGTGTGTGTGTGTTTCTCTCTGGACCAGATGAGTGACTGTGTCAGTGTAATGTTATTGTTTGTGCTTTTCATGGGAGCCTTTGGTGCAGAGGAAGACACTGCGCTCTGTGAGATGTTAGGGAGCCCAGAGTTTCCTGTGTTGTCTAAGGATGGAGACATCACTATTGGAGGAGCGTTCTCCATCCACAGCCAAATCTCAAAGCCTCCACTCTCTTTCACAGATACTCCAGAGCCTCTCGTGTGCTCCAGGTACCGTTTGTCGTCTCCTTTCTCATTTGTTTCCTAAACAGAAGAAAAGTTCCATAAAATCTGAAAACCGTTCTTACTCTTTTCAGGATAAATTTCAGAGAATTTCGTTTTGCCCAAACAATGATTTTTGCCATTGAGGAGATTAACAATAGCAGCTCTCTACTGCCTAATATCTCAATTGGTTATAAGCTATTTGACAGCTGTGGTTCAACACTGCCGTCAACACGTACAGTGATGGGTCTGATGAATGGAGAGGAAAAGACTTTGGGAAAAAAATGCTCTGGTCAGTCATCTGTTCACGCCATCATCGGAGCCTCTGAGTCCTCTTCCACTATTGTGATGCTACAAATTTCAGGGATTTTCCAAATACCAGTGGTAAATATTTGTATAATATGTGTGTGTTGCTTTTCTGTGATGGTTTTCAATATTTTTCTTTTTTCCAAAAAGCTTGATCACACTTTATTTTGATGCTCCAGAGCTAATAATCAAATTACTGTAAAGTGACTATTAACAAAGACTGAGTTCTTGTAATATTATGACTGGCTTTAGGGCTATGCTACAGCTGGGATTAACGTTGCCAGGGTTCACACAGATAAAGCATAATTGTCAGTATTTTGTAAGTGTTTTCTCTGACCTGACCTGAGTCTATGACCTCTCAAATGTTAATAATGTGTTTTTGTTTCCCTCATTTTCTTCTCTGTTAGATCAGCCACTTTGCCACATGTGCTTGTCTGAGTAACAGAAAGGCGTACCCCTCCTTCTTCAGAACCATCCCCAGTGACTACTACCAGAGCAGAGCCCTGGCAAAACTGGTGAAGCACCTTGGCTGGACGTGGGTTGGAGCTGTTAGAAGTGACAATGACTATGGCAACAATGGCATGGCGACATTTATCACAGCTGCAAGTCAGGAAGGCGTTTGTATTGAGTACTCAGAGGCCATATCAAGGACTGACCCCACTGAGCAGATTGCCAGGGTGGTCAGAGTGATCCATAGTGGCAGTGCAAAAGTTTTAGTCGCCTTCCTTGCTCAGGGCGAGATGGACATTCTGCTTGAGGAAGCTCTGAACCAGAACATGACTGGGTTGCAGTGGGTGGGCAGTGAATCCTGGATTACAGCAGGTCATTTGGCCAATAAAAGGTACTCTGCCATCTTGGCAGGGTCTCTGGGCTTCACCATTAGAAAGACAAAGATAAAAGGCTTGAAAGAGTTTCTGTTACAGGTTAAGCCGAGTCAGGACCCTCAGAATAATGTGCTGAGAGAGTTCTGGGAGGCAACCTTTGGCTGCAGTTTCCAATCCAGTGTGCATGGTCAGGCCCAGTGCTCTGGCTCTGAGAGTTTACAGGACATTAACAATCCTTTCACAGATGTGTCAGAGCTAAGGATATCTAACAATGTCTATAAGGCTGTGTATGCTGTGGCTCATGCCATGCATGACATGTTAAAATGTGGACAAAGTGGTGAAGTGGTGAACCAGTCGTGTACATGGAAAGATCATTTAGAGCTAAAAGAGGTAAGAGGCTGTCTTCATGAGTTACTTGAATAATTTGAATAATTTACAGTTCCCTGTACTTTAAGTTGTTCACCACTATTCTCTATTGATAGATTGTGAAACATCTCCAAGACGTGGATTTCACTCTTCAGTCGGGAGAAAGAGTGTATTTTGATGGAAATGGAGACCCCGCAGCGGCATATGAGCTGGTGAACTGGCAGAAAAACCGAGCAGGGGACACAATGTTTGTGGCTGTAGGGAGCTATGATGCTTCGCTGCCAAATGGAAAACAGTTCACCATGAACGGAATAAAAATAATATGGGCCGCAGAGTCCCTTAAGGTACAGTAGAAGAAAGAGAGGTTTAATCATCATTCTCCGTCACAGTCGATGATGTTTTTGAACTGTTCGGAGTCAGAAAAATGTTTTTATTCAAGGAATGCACATATGTTCCTATTTTGTTTATTCATTTGCAGTTTCCCTGCTGCTTTTTATTGATTGCAGCAGTGTTAACAGAAAAAAAACATCTGAACTGACTAGTGACGTTTCAAATTTCACTTCTGATGCAGATTAATGTGTGAGAACCAAGCCTAAAGTTTATTTATGTTTCACCTGGTGATGAATAAATTAAACCAATTAAATTAAGTGTTTGGATTCCAGGAGGGATGAACTGTGACGGTTGTGTTGTTGTTACAGAGGCCGCAGTCTGTCTGCAGTGACAGTTGCCTGCCAGGTTTCCGGCAGGCCGTGATCAAAGGCAAACCCATCTGCTGTTTCTCCTGCGTCGCCTGTGCTGCTGGAGAGATCAGCAACTCCAACAGTGAGTTAACACTTTCCTAACTGTCCCTTATTATTGAGTATTTATACAAAATGAATGCTTTCCAATATCTCACCGGTGTGTCTTTATATGTAGGCATGAATGCTAACATAACTTGCAGCTTACGGCATGTTTTCCGTTCAGATTCTGCAGAGTGCTCACGGTGTCCACTGGAGTACTGGTCAAATAAAGATCACAGCCAGTGTGTCCCAAAGGTGATCGAGTTCCTATCTTATGGAGAAACAATGGGGGCCCTCCTCACTTTTTTCTCATTATTTGGAGCAAGTTTAACGCTAGTGGTGTCATGTGTTTTCTTTCGGTTTCGTCACACACCACTTGTCAAAGCCAGTAACTCTGAGCTGAGCTTCCTGCTGCTCTTCTCCTTGACTCTGTGTTTCCTGTGTGCTCTGACCTTCATCGGCCGGCCCACTGAGTGGTCCTGCATGCTGAGACACACAGCATTCGGCATCACCTTTGCCTTGTGCATGTCTTGTATCTTGGCTAAAACCATTGCAGTAGTGATTGCCTTTAAGGCTAAAAGGCCAGTAAACACCATTCCTCAGTGTTCTGCCCCGCTTCAGAGAACAAGTGTTCTCAGCTGTACTTTACTGCAGGTTTTAGTTTGTGTGCTGTGGTTAACTATTGCCCCACCATTCCCCTACAAAAACACAGCTCATGCCACTGAAAGGATTATTCTGGAGTGTGACTTAGGTTCACCTGTAGGCTTCTGGGCGGTGTTGGGGTATATAGGATTTCTGGCTGTGCTATGCTTCATCCTTGCTTTTCTGGCTCGAAAGCTGCCTGATAATTTCAATGAAGCTAAATTTATCACCTTCAGCATGTTGATATTCTGTGCAGTGTGGGTCACCTTTATCCCAGCTTATGTCAGCTCTCCTGGGAAGTTCACTGTGGCTGTGGAGATATTTGCTATTCTGGCCTCTAGCTTTGGGTTACTTTTCTGTATATATTCCCCAAAATGTTATATTTTACTACTGAAACCGGAGAGGAATACTAAAAAGCACATGATGGGGAGAAACCCGTCAAAGTCACTATAACTGAGTGTGCAGAATAGTAGCCTAACATATTAAAAGTTCTACCAATGCTCTAAAGAATTTTTTCTACTTCCTTTGGACATTAATGAATATGCAGATTGCTTGCTTGTTCACATGTAGCTCTTTGTTAAATGGAAACAACGCACCCACTTATTTCAGTGGGAAACTGACCATATGTGCAAATTTTATTGCGTTAGATTTAAAATACAGTACATATGAAAGGGAAACAGATGAAATAAAGCATCAGCATCTGGCTGGTGGAGATACAGTTTAATGTTTTTAACTTTCACTCTAGCATATTTGATGTGGAAAATAAAGTTCAGCTCCTTTTCTTCTGTAGAGCGATGAGATGATAGTTTTGCCTATTCAAAGGAGAACATTTACATTTTCTGTGTGTGTGTGTGTGTGTGTGTTTTTTTTTTTTTTTTTTTTACGAACACAATTCACAGAAACAGCTCAGACATTCCCAAAGGTCTGCTCAGGTTTCTGAAATTATTATTGTAAGGAACTGGTAATGCTAAGAACAAAGATGCCATCTCATAGGCCCATATATCTGTCAATCACATGACAAGTGCTGCCACTGGTGGAGAGAAACACAATATTCAAATGCACTGCACCCAAGCCCCACAGGCTTTGTGAGAGTTAAAAGAAAAACCCTATAAAATGCTCAGAGTCCAGTGGTTTTATCCTTGGGCCTTGGGTGGTGGATATTGAGGTGAACAATTATGCTGCTGTTAGCAGATCTGCTACTTATTTCCCTTCTGGCTGTCAGAGGAGGGAAAGCTGTGTGTCAAACATATGGGACAAAAGAACTGTCTCAGTTTTCTAAGGAGGGAGACATCAACATTGGAGGCATTTTCTCCTTCCATCAGACCCCAGTCAGTGTCAATCCAGCTCTACCAGTCAACCCAGGAACAATCCAGTGTGAAGGGTAAGAAAGGGATGAAAAAATGTTTATTGTAAATTGTATTACGATATATGTTCTTTATCTGCGTTTGTAAATCCTTGTTTGTCCTTATGTATGTGTCACAATTTTTACTTTTCACAAATTCTCCCTTTTCAGACTGGACCCAGGAGAGCTTCAGTACGCGTACACTATGATGTTTGCCATAGAGGAGATCAACAACAGCTCAGAGCTGCTGCCAGGAGTGACACTGGGCTACAGGATCTTTGACTCCTGCCCCAGTATTCCTTTGTCCATCAGGGCATCACTAAACCTGATGAACAGATATGAGACGGGGGAAGGCAGCTGTAACAAACTCTCCAATGTGCATGCTGTCATAGGGGAAACCACATCCACCTCGACAATAGGTATTGCACGCACCATGGGACCCTTCCATATACCGGTGGTGAGTGTTAGTAGCATGCACACTCTCTACACACATGAACTGTCAGTTGAGTATGTGTTGTTGAATGAGGAGTAATATAAGATGTGAAAATGCTTTATTACATGTGTGATTCATATCAGGTATTGAGGACAGCCGTGTCTTCATGAATTGCAGAAACGTGATAAAACTTTGCCATTTCTCTCTGTTACTTGTGTTTCAGATCAGTCATTCAGCCACTTGTGCATGTCTTAGTAACAGAAGAGACTATCCTTCTTTCTTCAGAACCATACCTAGTGACATTTACCAAAGCAAAGCACTGGCAAAGCTGGTAAAACACTTTGGCTGGGCCTGGGTTGGGGCCATTAGAACTAACAGTGACTATGGGAATGGTGGCATGGCCACTTTCTTGGAAGCAGCTGAAAAGGAAGGCGTATGTGTTGAATACTCAGTGGCGATTTATAGGACTGACCCCAGGAAGTGGTTCTTAGAGGTGGTGGACATTATAAAGAAATCCACCTCTAAGGTAATAGTGGCATTTGCTGATGGCACAGACCTGGACATCCTTATCAAAGAGCTTCATGCTCAGAATGTGACAGGCCTGCAGTGGGTGGGCAGTGAGGGCTGGATCACTTATCGCTATATTGCCTCTCCAGTTAACTATGCGGTGGTCCAGGGGGCAGTGGGCTTCGCAGCACTCAATGCTCACATCCCTGGACTGCAGGAGTTCCTGGCTAACAGCAGGCCTTCCACCACATCAGGGGACCAGGGACTGGTGGAGTTGTGGGAGATGGTGTTCAGCTGCTCCCTGTCTCCCCAAGCAGAGACTCACACTCAGGGTTCAGTGGCAGCCTGCACCGGGAAGGAGTCTCTGTGGGACACAAACACACGCTTCACAGATGTTTCAGATGCCAGTCTGCTGAATAATGTTTACAAGGCCACATACGCTGTAGGTTATGCACTGCACATGCTCTTTACTTGCAAAGACGGACAGGGGCCTTTTGAGAATAGCACTTGTGCTGATAGGGAAAATGTGCAACCATGGCAGGTAAACAAAGCACTGAACAACAACCAACATCAAACTGCTGTGTGTATTAACAATAATGAAGTGAAGTAACAACATCACTTTTTTCTCTGCAGGTGCTGCATTATCTGACCCAGGTCAACTTCTCTACCAAGATTGGTGAAAATGTATTCTTTGATGAGTCGGGCGACCCTGTGGCACGTTATGCACTCGTAAACTGGCAGATGGATGAGACGGGTTACATAGTCTTTGAGACCATTGGTTACTATGATGCCTCTCGGCCTGAGGGTCAGCAGTTTGAGATGAAAGCAGGTGTGAAAGCCATCTGGGCAGGCGAGAATCCCGAGGTAAGTTAATGTAGAAAGCCAGTCATAATGAGATGTTCTGTACATTTTTCCTTTTGATACTCTTCATCACTGAGTCATTATTTCCAAAAGTAATTCATGGTTGTTGATATTTTTTTTAATGTGGTTATGAGTCTGGAAATTGTGAACGTTTCTTTAATGCTGTCACTGTGATGCAGGTGCCCAGGTCCGTTTGCAGTGAGAGCTGTTTACCTGGTACCCGCCGGGCTTTTGTTAAGGGAAAACCTATCTGCTGCTTTGATTGCATCACCTGTGCTGACGGAGAGTTCAGCAACAGTACAAGTGAGACAGCAGGATTCCTAGCATTTACTCTAGCACTCATCGTGTTTCTGTTGGGCAGAATCACTGCTAGCACTTTACTGGTCTATCTGAAGATGTGTGTGCTGTACAGCCTAAACATATTTATGCTTTCAGATGCAGTGAAATGTGACAAATGTCCCCCTGAGTACAAGTCCAACGAAGACAGGAACAGCTGTGACTTGAAAGCCATTGAGTTCCTCACCTTCAGGGAACTGATGGGTATACTGTTGGTCACCTTTTCTGTGTTTGGTGCCTGCTTAGCGATTTCTGTAGCCCTGATATTTTTCCACTACAGGCAGACTCCTATTGTCAGGGCCAACAACTCTGAGCTGAGCTTCCTGCTGCTCTTCTCCTTGACTCTGTGTTTCCTGTGTTCTCTGACCTTCATCGGCCGGCCCTCTGAGTGGTCCTGCATGCTGAGACACACAGCATT
>JAFBJY010000603.1:0-12786 GCA_016801885.1 Toxotes chatareus | reverse complement strand
TTTTATGACATTTTGAGGTCAAAAATTTTTGACTTTTTTTTTATCGATTTTGACGCTTTTTACTATACTATGACGCTTTTTTATGACATTTTGAGGTCAAAAAAATTTTGACTTTTTTTTGTCCGAAAAAACGCCATTACTATACTATGACGCTTTTTTATGACATTTTGAGGTCAAAAAATTTTTGACTTTTTTTTTTCGAAAAAAACGCCTTTACTATACTATGACGACGTTTTTTATGACATTTTGAGGTCAAAAAAATTTTTGACTTTTTTTTCCGATTTTGACGCCTACTATACTACTACTGATGACGCTTTTTATGACATTTTGAGGTCAAAAAATTTTTTTGACTTTTTTTTGTCCGATTTTGACGCCTTTTACTATACTATGACGACGTTTTTATGACATTTTGAGGTCAAAAAATTTTTGACTTTTTTGTTCTTTTAAAAATGACGCCTTTACTACTACTATGACGTTTTTTTTGATTTTGATTTTTGAGGTCAAAAAACGCTTTTTTTGACTTTTTTTTGACCGATTTTGACGCCTTACTATACTATGACGCTTTTTTTATGACATTTTGAGGTCAAAAATTTTTAGACTTTGGTCGAAAAAAACGCCTTTTACTATACTATGACGTTTTTTATGATATTTTGAGGTCCAAAAAATTTTGACTTTTCTGGCCGATTTTGACGCCTTTACTATACTAAGACGCTTTTATGATTATTTTGAGGTCCAAAAAAATTTTTAATTTTCTTGGCCGTATTTTGACGCCTTTACTATACTGCTACTTATTATTTTTATGATATTTTGAGGTCAAAAAAAATTTGATTTTTTTGGCTGATTTAAAACGCTCTTTACTATACTTTATGACGCTTTTTTATGATATTTTGAGGTCGCAATTTTTGATCTCTTTTTGGCCGTGATTTTGACGCCTTTACTATACTACTATGGACGCTTTTTTATGATATTTGAGGTCCAAAATTTTTGACTTTTTTTCATTTAAAACGCTTCTTAATATATTGTTATGATGTGCTTTTTAATGACATTTTGCGGTAAAAAAAATATTGACTCTTTTGCCGGAAAAAAACTTGCCTTTACTATACCATGATGTTTTTTTATGATATTTTGATGTCAAAAAAATTTTTGACTTTTAATGAAAAAAACGCCTTACTATAATATGGACGTTTTTATGACATTTTGAGGTCAAAATTGTGACTTTTTACGAAAAAAACGCTTCGCTTTACTATACTATGGACGCTTTTTATGACATTTGAGGTCGTAATTTTTTGATTTTTTACCGAAAAAACTTTTTACTATATTTTATGAAGCTATTTATTACATTTGAGGTAAAAAAAAGTGTGACTTTTTTGGCCGCATTTTGACGCCTTTACTACTACTATGACGTTTTTTAATGACATTTCTTGATATCAAAAATTTTTTTGATTCTTTTTGTCAAAAATTTTTGACTATTACTATACTATGACGCTTTTTTTATGCATATTTTGAGGTCAGTAAATATTGACTTTTTAAGTCGAAAAAAAACGCTTTTTAATATAATAAGACGTTTATGACATTTTGAGGTCAAAAAAAATTTTGACTTTTTTTCGTCGCATTTTTGGACGCCTTTACTTATACTATGACGTTATGATATTTTGAGGTCAAAAAAATTTTGACTTTTGGCCTAAAAATTTTTGAAACGCCTTTACTATACTTTTATGGACGCTTTTTATGACATTTTGAGGTCAAAAATTTTTTTGACTTTTTTGAGTGTAAAAAAAAACGCTCTTTACTCATACTATGCGACGTTTTTTTATGACATTTTGAGGCTCAAAAATTTTTAAATTCTTGTCAAAAAAACTTGACTTACTATACTAAGGACGTTATTTAGGACATTTTGAGGTCCAAAATTTTTTTGACTTTCTGGCCGATTTTGCGCCTTTTTTTTACTATACTATGACGCTTTTTATGATATTTTGAGGTAAAAAAATTGTGACTTTTTCGGCCGATTTTGACGTGCCTTATCTATATTTTATGACGTTTTTTATGACATTTGACGTCAAAAATTTTAGACTTTTTTGGCCGATTTTTGACGCTTCTTACTATACTATTTATTATTTTTATGACATTTTGAGGTCCAAAAAAATTCTTGATTTCTTATTCTTACCGATTTTGACGCCTTTACTATACTTCAGGTGACGCTTTTAATGACATTTTGAGGTCCAAATTTTTTGACTTCTTCTTACGATTTTGACGCCTTTTACTATACTATGATGTATTTATGATACTTTGAGGTCAAAAATCTTTTTTGACTTTTTTGCTGAAAACGCCTTTACTATACTCGTATGATCGCTTATGATATTTTGAGGTCTGAAATTGACGCTTTTAATATTTCTAAAAAATTACTATATTATGACGTTTTTATGGACATTTTTATATGTCAAAATTTTTTTGACTTTTGCCCATTTTTGACGCCTTACTATACTAAGGACGCTTTTTATATGACATTTTGAGGTTTGAAAATTTTGGATCTTTCTAATGTAAAAACTTCACTATTGCATTATACTAAGACGATGCTTAATGACATTTTGAGGTAAGTAAATATTAAATTCTTTGCCGAAAAAAACGCTTACTTTACTGTACTGGCGATGTGTTTTATAGATATTTTGAGGTCAAAAAAATTTTTGACTTTTTGGTTGAAAAAACGTCATTATACTATATTATGACGCTTTTATGACATTTTGAGGTAAAAAAATTGTGACTTTTTTTTGGCAAATTTTTGACGCTTCTTTATTATACTATGATTGCTTTTATGACATTTTGAGGTCAAAAATTTTCTTGACTTTTAATGGAAAAACGCCTTACTATACTAAGTGACGCTTTTTTATGACATTTTGAGGTTTAAAAAGTTGGACTTTAATTTAAAATTTTACGCCTTTACTAGTATTATGACGCTTTTTTATGACATTTTGATATCAAAAAATTTTTTAAATTCTTTTTTTAATATTTGAACGCCTTTACTATACTATGACGCTTTTTTATGATATTTTGAGGTCAAAATTTATTTGATTCTTTTGGCTTGTAAAAAACGCTTCTTTACTATATTATGACGCGTAATGACATTTTGAGGTAAAAAATTCTTGACCTTTTTCGTCGATTTTGACGCTCTTTTACTATACTAAGACGCTTTTTATGACATTTTTGAGGTCAAAAAATTTTTTGACTTTTTTTGTCGAAAAAACGCCTATACTATACTATGACGCTTTTTTATGACATTTTGAGGTCAAAAATTTTTTTGACTTTAATAAAAAACGCTTCTTTACTATACTATGACGCTTTTAGATTTTTGAGGTCAAAACAACTTTTGGATTTTTACCGGTTTTGACGCCTCTTTACTATGACTCTGAGGATTTTTATGGATATTTTGAGGTCAAAATTTTTTGACTTTTTTGTCTGATTTTGACGCCTCTTACTATACTATGATGCTACTTTATGATATTTCAGTCGAGGTCAAAATGATTTTGATATTTTTTAAAAAGCCGATTTTATGACGAAAATCGTTTACTATACTATGACGTTTTTTATGACATTTTGAGGTAAAATTTTTTTGACTTTTTTGGCCTTATTTTTGACGCTCTTAATATACTATGATGTTTTTTTTGATTTTTGAGGTCAAAAATTTTTGACTTTTTTTTGATGATGGAAACGCTTTACTATACTTGCGACGTTTTTATAGGCTTTGAGGTCAAAAAAATTGGATTTTTATTTAAAACGCTTTACTATACTATGGACGTTTTTAATGATATTTTGAGGTCAAAAAATTTTTTGACTTTTTTTTGTCAAAAAATTTTACTATACTATGCGCTTTACTATAATGATGACGTTGACTTTATTTAAAATTTTACTATTTATGAGGCTCAAAAATATTTTTGACTTTTTTTTTTTACCATTTGACGCCTTTACTATACTATGACGTTTTTTATGACATTTTGAGGTCAAAATTTTTGACTTTTTTGTTCGATTTTGAACGCCTTTACTATACTATGATGCTGAGACATTTTGAGGGTAAAAAATTGGATCTTTTTGGTCCGATTTTGACGCCTTTTACTATACTATGACGCTTTTTTATGACATTTTTTGAGGTCAAAAATTATTTTTTGACTTTTTTTGTCAAATTTTTACGCCTTTACTATACTACTATGACATTTTTTATAGACATTTTGAGGTCAAAGCTCAACAGCTTTTTGACTTTTTATCGTAAAAAAACGCTTACTATACTACATGTTAGACGCTTTTATCGACATTTTGAGGTCAAAAATTTTTGACTTTTTGGTCGATTTTGACGCCATACTATACTATGACGCTTTTTTGAGGATAAAAATTTTTGAGGTCAAAAACGCCTTTACTATACTTGATTTGAGGTCAAAATGACTACTTTTATCTATACTATGATCGGCGTATTTTATGACATTTTGAGGTCAAAAACAATTTTTGACTTTTTGTCCCGATTTTGATGCCTTACTATATTATGACGCTTTTTATGACATTTTGAGGTCAAAAATTTTTTGACTTTTTGGCTGACTTGACGCCTTTACTATACTATGATTTATTTTTTTATGATATTTTGAGGTCAAAAAATTTTTGATTTTTTTTAGTCCATTTTGATGCCTTAATATATTATGACGCTTTTTATGACATTTTGAGGTCAAAAATTTTTTGACTTTTTTAACCCCTGATTTTGACGCCTACTATACTATGACGCTTTATACTTCTTTGAGGTCAAAATTTTTTGACTTGGACTTTACTATGCCGTTTTTATGACATTTTCTTCAAAAAACGCTTTTATACTATGACGTTTTGTCATTTTGAGGTCAAAAAAATATGACTTTTTAATAAATTTTGATCTTACTATACTATGACGCTTTTTTATTACATTTTGAGGTCAAAATTTTTGACTTTTTTGTCCGAAAAAACGCCTTTACTATACTATGACGCTTTTTTATGATATTTTGAGGTCAAAAAATTTTTTGACTTTACCGGTCCGCCTATTGCACGCCTTTTACTATACTATGACGTTTTTTAATGACTTTTTCGAGGTCAAAACTATGACGTTTTTTATGACTTTTTTCCGGTGATTTGACGCTTTTACTATACTATGACGTTTTTTATGACATTTTGAGGTCAAAATTTTTGATCTTTTTTGTCTTCTTTGAAAAACGCTTTACTATACTAGGTGACGCTTTTATGACATTTTTGAGGTCAAAAATTTTTTGACTTCTTTGTTAAAAAACGCCTTTTACCATACTATGACGACGTTTTATGACATTTTGAGGTCAAAAATTTTGACTTTTTTTTGAACCGATTTTTGACGCCTTTACTATACTATGACGTTTTTTATGATATTTTGAGGTCAAAATTTTTTTGACTTTTTGGTCCGATTTTGACGCCTTACTATACTATTTTTTTATCGCGTTTTTTATGACATTTTTGAGGTCAAAAATTTTCTGACTTTATTATTTAAAAACGCCTTACTATACTATGGTGATTTTTTATGACATTTTGAGGTCAAAATGTTTTTGACTTTTTACGTCAAAACGCCTTTACTATACTATGACGCTTATGACATTTTGAGGTCAAAAAATTTTTTTTGACTTTTTTTTATCCGAAAAAAACGCCTTACTATACTTCATGACGCTTATTTATGATTTTGAGGTCAAAATTTTGTTTGACTTTTTATTTAAAAACGCTTACTATACTAGGATCGCTAGGACATTTTGAGGATCAAAACCTTTTTGACTTTTTGTCCGATTTTGACGCCTTACTATACTATGACGATTTTATTACGACATTTGAGGTCAAAAAATTTTTTGACTTTTTTGTCCGATTTTGAACGCCTTTATATATACATGACGTGACGCTATGACATTTGGAGGTCAAAAAATTTTTTGACTTTTATTGGCCCAAACGCCTTTACTATACTATGCTTTTTATGACATTTTGAGGTCAAAAAAATTTTGACTTTTTTGTCCCGATTTGACGCCTTACTATACTATGACGATTTTTATGACATTTGAGGTCAAAATTTTTTGACTTTTTCTATCGATTTGAACGCCTTACTATACTATGACGTTTTTTATGACATTTTGAGGTCAAAAAATTTTGACTTTTTAATCCCGATTTTGACACCTTTACTATACTATGACGCTTTTTTATGATATTTTGAGGTCAAAAATTTTTTGACTTTTTGTCCGATTTTGACATTACTATACTATGGACGTTTTTATGATATTTGAGGTCAAAAATTTTTTGACTTTTGTCCATAAAAACGCTTCTTGTTATACTATGACGTTTTTATGACTTTGAGGTCAAAATTTTTGACTTTTGGCCGATTTTGATGCCTTTACTATACTTTATGACGTTTTATGACATTTTCAGGTCAAAAAAATTTGACTTTTTTGCCGATTTTGATCGCCTACTATACTATGACGTTTATTATGACTTTGAGGTCAAAAAAGATTTTTTGACTTTTTCTTGTCCGATTTTAACGCCTCTAATTACTACTATGATCGTTTTAATGACTTTGAGGTCAAAAAAATTTTGACTTTTTGTCCGGACGGACGCCTTTAATACTACTATGACGTTTTTATGACTTTTTGAGGTCAAAAATGTTTGATTTTGGCTTCTAAAAAAAAACGCCAGTTACCATACTATGACGTTTTATGACATTTTGAGGTCCAAAAATTTTTGACTTTTTTTGTCCGATTTTGACGCCATTTATACTATGATGTTTTTTATGACTTTTGAGGTCAAAAATTTTTGACTTTATTTAAAAACGCCCATGCTATAATTATGACGCCTGAATTATGCTATACTATGCTTGACTTTTTTGTAGACGCTTTATTACTTTGAGGTCAAACTTTTTTGGACTTTTGACTTTTTGTCCGATTTTGACGCTTTTACTATACTATAGGACGTTTTTGATGACATTTTGAGGTCAAAATTTTTGACTTTATTCGAATTTATTTTGACGCCTTTACTATAATATGACGCTTTTTTTGGATTACATTTTGATTCTTGTCAAAAAAAATACTATACTTGATTATTTTGTCGCGCCTAAAAAACGCAAAATACTATACTATACTATGACGTTTTTATTTTGAGGTCAAAAAAATATGACTTTTATGGCCAATTTTGACGCCTTACTATACTATGACGTTTTATGACATTTTTGAGGTCAAAAAATTTGACTTTTTATCTGATTTTTGATGCTTTACTATACTATGACGTTTTTTAGACTTTTGGATAAGTACTATTTTGGAAGTCAAAAATTTGATTGACTTTTTGGTCAAAATTTTTTTGACGCTCTTTTACTATATTGGACGATTTTTACTACTATATTTTGAGGTCTTAAATAAATTTTTGACTTTTTTGTTCGAAAAACGCCTACCTTATACTATGATCGCTTTTTTATGATTTTTTGAGGTCAAAAAAATTTTGACTTTTTTGTCCCATTTTGACGCCTTACTATACTATGACGCTTTTATGACTTTTGGAGGTCAAACTTTTAATTGACTATTTTAATGCCTTTACTATACTATGACGTGCTTTTATGACATTTTGAGGTCAAAAATTCCTTTGACTTTTTATTCGAAAAAAAACGCCTATACCATACTATGATGTTTTTTATGACTTTTGAGGTCAAAAAATTTTTGATTTTTTTTGTCCCATTTTTGACGCTTCACACTATACTATGACGCTTTTATGACATTTTGAGGTCAAAATTTTTGACTTTTTATTTAAAAAACGCTTTTGACTATAATTATGACGTTTTTTTATGATGATTTTGAGGTCAAAAAATTTTGACTTTACCGAAAAAATACGCCTATACTTATACTCATGCGACGCTTTTTTATGTACATTTTGAGGTCAAAAATTTTTTGACTTTTTGGTCCCGATTTGTACGCCTTTACTATACTACCAGACGCTTTTTTATGACTTTTGAGGTCAAAAATTTTTTTGACTTTTTGTCCCACGGACGCTTCTTACTACGCCTTTTGACTATACGGTTCGATATGACGCCAGGCTATGACGTTTATGACATTTTGAGGTCAAAAAATTTTTGACTTTTTCATGGTCAATTTTTGACGCCTTACTATACTATGACGTTTTTATGATATTTTGAGGTCAAAATTTTGACTTTTTTGGCCGAAAAAACGCCTTTTACTATACTATGACGCTTTTTTATGACATTTTGAGGTCAAAAAAATTGTGACTTTTTTTGACCCGATTTTGACACCTTTTACTATACTAATGACGCTTTTTATGACATCGAGGTCAAAAAAAATTTTGACTTTTTTGGTCTGATTTGATACCTTTACTATACTATGACGTTTTTTATGACATTTTGAGGTCAAAATTTTTTGACTTTTTTATCCGATTTTGACGCCTTACTATACTATGACGACGTTTTTATTACATTTTGAGGTAAAAAATGTTGACTTTTTTTGGCCGATTTTGACGCCTTTACTATACTATGACGTCGCTTTTTATGACATTTTGAGGTCAAAATTTTGACTTTTATGGGTTTAAAACGCCTATACTATACTATGACGCTATAGACTTTTGGAGGTCAAAAAATTTTTTACTTTTTTAGTCCGATTTTGACGCTTACTATACTATGACGCTTTTTTATGACTTTTTGAGGTCAAAATTTTTTTTTAAGCCAAAAAACTTACTACTATACTATAAAGTTTATGACTTCTTGAGTGTCAAAAATTCTTGACTTTTTTACGATTTTGAAGCCTTGCATATACTATGTGACGCTTTTTATGACATTTTGAGGTCCAAAAATTTGACTTTTTTGGTCCCGATTTGGACGCCTCTTTACTATACTATGACGCTTTTTTAGACATTTTGAGGTCCAAAAAATTTTGACTTTTCTTGGCCGATTTTGGATTTCTTTACTTATACCATGACGTTTTATGACTTTTTGAGGTCAAAAATTTTGACTTTTTTGTTGATTTTGATTTCTTTACTATATGACGTTTTTAGACCTTGAGGTCAAAAATTTTTTTGACTTTTTGTCCATATATACTATTTTTTTAGAACTTTTGACTATACTGACGACGCCTTTACTACTATGACGTTTTATTTTTGAGGTCAAAAATTTTGACTTTTTTGGTCGAAAAAAATGCTCTTTACTATACTCATGACGCTTTTTATGACATTTTGAGGTGAAAAAATTTTTGACTTTTTATTTTAAAAAACGCCTTACTATACTATGACGCTTTTTAGGACTTTTGAGGTCAAAAATTTTTGACTTTTTGTGGCCGATTTTGACGCTTACTATAATATGACGCTTTTTTGAGGACATTTTTGAGGTCAAATAATTGTTGACTTTTTGTCCCGATTTTGATGCCTTAATACTATGACGCTTTTATGACATTTGGAGGTCAAAAATTTTTGACTTTTTTCCCGTCCCATGCCTGATTTTACTTATACTATGACGTATTTTTTATGACTTTTGGAGGTCAAAATTTTTTGACTTTTTTGTCCGATTTTGACTGCTTTACTATACTATGACGTTTTTTATGACTTTTGAGGTCAAAAATTTTTGACTTTTTTTGAACCGATTTTTGACGCCTCTTACTATACTATGACGTTTTTTTTATGACATTTTGAGGTCCAAACATTTTGACTTTTTGTCCCGATTTATGACTGCACTCATACTATGACGCTTTTTTTATGATATTTGAGGTCAAAATTTTGACTTTTTATTGAAAACGCCATTACTATACTATGACGCTTTTTATGACTTTTGAGGTCAAAATTTTTTTGACTTTTTTGGTCCGACATTTTGACGCTTCTTTACTATACTATGAGATCGTTTTTTTATGACTTTTTGAGGTCCAAAAACTTTTGACTTTTTTTGTCCCAATTTGATGCCTTTTACTATACTATGACGCTTTTTGTGATTTTTTGAGGTCAAAAATGTTTGACTTTTTTGTCCCATTTTGACGCTTTCTTTACTATACATAAGCGATTTATTTATGACATTTTGAGGTCGCAAAATTGTGACTTTTTTGTCCGACATTTGATGCCTTTTACTATACTATGACGTTTTTATGACTTTTTGAGGTCAAAAATTTTTGACTTTTTGTCCGAAAAAAACGCCTTACTATACTATGACGACGTTATTATGACATTTTTGAGGTCAAAAAATTTTTGACTTTTTAATCTGCCATTTTTACGCTTTACTATACTATGGACGCTTTTTTTACATTTTGAGGTCAAAAAATTTTTTTGACTTTTTGTCCGATTTTTGACGCCTTTACTATACTAAGTGATAGACGTTTTTATGACATTTTGAGGTCAAAAAATTTTTTGACTTTTTTTGAACCCATTTTGATCACTTTACTATACTATGACGTTTTTATGACTTTTGAGGTCAAAATTTTTTGACTTTTTGATGCCAAACATACTCATGATTTTACTACTATGACAATTTTTTATGACATTTTGAGGTCAAAATTATACCATGACGTTTTTTGCCCTAAAAAACGCCTTTACTATACTCTCATGACGTTTTTACTATGACTTTTTGAGGTCAAAATTTTTTTGATTTTTCGTAATAAAAACAATGATTTTGACGCCTTTACTATACTATGACGCTTTATGACATTTTAGGTCAAAAAATTTGACTTTTTTGTCCGATTTTTGACGCCTTACTATACTATGACGCTTTTTTATGATATTTTGAGGTCAAAAAATTTTTTGACTTTTTTGGTCCGATTTTGATTTCTACTATACTATGGACGCTTTTTTTTTGATGATTTTGACTTTTTGTCAAAAACGCCATACCATGATGCTTTTTTTATGACTTTGATTTTGACGCTTTTACTATACTATGACGCTTTTTTATGACATTTTGAGGTCGAAATTTTTTGACTTTTTTGTCCCATTTTGATGCCTTTACTATACTAAGGACGCTTTTTATGATATTTTGAGGTCAAAATTTTTTTTGATTCTTTTTTGTCCTTCATTTTGACGCTCTTTACTTATACTATGACGTTTTTTTTATGACATTTTGAGGTCAAAAACTTTTGAATTTTGTGGCCGAAAAACGCATACTATATTTGCTATATGGACGCTTTTTTATGACATTTTTGAGGTCAAAAATTTTTTGACTTTTTTCCTTGATTTTGATGCCTTAATATACCATGATTATTTGAGCTCAAAATTTTACTACTTTTGTCCTATGACGCCATTATTTTATGACGCTTTTTATGTCAAGGTCAAAAATTTTTGACTTTTTGTCCCGATTTTGACGCTTCTTACTATACTATGACGTTTTTTATGACATTTGAGGTCAAAAATTTTTTTTTGTCCGATTTTGATGCTTTACTATACTATGCGACGCTTTTTTGCGACATTTTGAAGTCAAAATTTTTTGATCTTTTTTGGTTTCCATTTTGATCACTTTATATATACCTGACGCTTTTTTATGACATTTTGAGGTCAAAAAATTTTTGATTTTTCCCATGTCAATAAAAAACGCCTTTTTACTATACTATGACGTTTTTTATGACATTTTGAGGTAAAAAATTTTTGACTTTTGTCCCATATTTTTGACGCTTTACTATACTATGATCGCTTTTTATGACATTTTTGAGGTCAAAATTTTTTGACTTTTTGTCCCGAAAAAAATGCCTTACTATATACTATGACGTTTTTATGATATTTGAAGTCAAAATTTTTTTTGATTTTTATTGACGGAAAAACGCCTTTACTACAAGTATGACGCTTTTATATGATATTTTTGAGGTCAAAATTTTTTTTTTGACTTTTTGGCATACTATGACGTTTTTTCACCATATTTTGAGGACAAAACTATGATAATTTTTTTTATGATTTTTGAGCCTCAAAAAAAAAATGACTTTTTTTATGACACTTTGAGGTGACGCCTTCTTTGACTTTGTTTTGATGACGCTTTTTACTATGACTTTTGAGGTCAAAAATTTTTTTAACTTTTTTTGATCGACATTTTGACGTTTCTTAACATACTATGACGCTTTTACGACATTTTGAGGTCAAAAAATTTTGACTTTTTTGTCCGATTTTAAAAAACGCTTCTTTACTATACTAAGTGATGTTTTTTATGACATTTTGAGGTCAAAATTTTTTGACTTTTTTAAATGATTTTGACTCCTTACTATACTATGACGCTTTTTTATGAAATTTTGAGATCAAAAAATTTTTTGACTTTTTTTACCGATTTTGATCGCCTTTACTTACACTATGACGTTTTTATGACATTTTGAGGTCAAAATTTTGACTTTTTTTGGTTCAATTTTACGCCTTTTAATATGCTATGACGTTTTTTTAAGATTACTATATCAGTTAAAAAAACAATGTTGATCTTGTCGTAAAAACCCGCCATACTATACTATGGACGTTTTTTCATGACTATTTTAGGTCAAAAATTTTTGACTTTGTTTAAAAACGCCTACAATTACTATACTATGACGTGTTTTTATGAGCATTTTGATAATAAAATTTTTTTTGACTTTTTTGGTGTTTTATCATACTATGACGCTTTTATGACATTTTGAGGTCAAAATTTTTTTGACTTTTACCGATTTTGACTCCTTACTATATACTATGACGCTTTTTTATGATATTTGAGGTCAAAAAATTTTTAACTTTTTTGTCCGATTTTGACGTTTCTTTACTGTACTATGATGTTTTTATGACATTTCGAGGTCAGCATTTTTGACTTTTTTTGGCCGA
>JAFBJY010000602.1:0-12791 GCA_016801885.1 Toxotes chatareus | reverse complement strand
GACAGTTATGGACATTTCTACCGAAACTTGCCATCTAGGACCGTGAATCCAGTCAGTACTCAGCAGAGTAAAGTGTACGATCGCCAGCAGCTGCTTGATTTACGACCATCCAGCAACTTCGGCTTTGTAGACACGATAACACTGGAGCGTTTACGTAGCCTCGGAGCGCTACGCCGGCTAGACCCAGCGGATTCGTCAAGCAGCAACGGCCGACAGCGGAGCAAGCGGAGGCGGTGTGACCGAAGGCGGAAGCGGGGCTGTCGAGGAGGGCTAACGGCTAAGCTAAAAGCTAAACCCTACAAAACGCCGCTTCCATCCATCTTCCTCTCCAACGTCCGCTCCCTAGAGTCTAAAATAGACCATCTCCAGTTGGACTTAACATCTAAACGGGAGTTAAGGAACTGCTGTGCCATCATTCTGACAGAAACCTGGCTAAACTCATCAATCCCGGATAACGCTGTTAGCATCGAGGGGCTAGCTACATTCCGCGCCGACAGGAGCAGCGCACTCAGCGGTAAATCCAGAGGTGGCGGCTTGTGTATTTACATCAACAACAACTGGTGTAATAATGCTAGATCTATCTCCAGTCACTGCTCACCGGACATTGAGCTCTTGACTGTGAACTGCAGACCATTCTACCTGCCCAGGGAGTTTACTGCTGTGATCATCACTGCTGTGTACGTGCCCCCCAGCGCTAACACCAAGGAGGCTATGAGTGTTCTTTACCGGACTATCAGTGAGCTGCAAACTGCCCACACGGAGGGCATTTTTGTTGTTGCTGGCGACTTCAACCAAGCAAACATGAAATCTGTCCTCCCTCACTTTCACCAGCATGTGGACTTTGCAACCAGGGGAATGAACACTTTAGACAAAGCCTACACTAATGTCAAGGATGCATTCAAAGCAGCCCCCGCCCCCCCCATTGGCTCGTCTGACCATCTATCTGTTATGCTAATCCCAGCATACAAGCCCCTGCTGATCCGGGAAAAACCCACCGTTAGGCAGGTGAGGAAGTGGTCTGGGGGGGCCATGGAGGCACTGCAGGACTGTTTTGAGTGCACAGACTGGGACATGTTCAAAGAGGCTGCAACATACAACAACCAAACTGACATTGATGAGTATGCCATGTCTGTGTCAGCCTACATCAACAAATGCATGGATGACGTCAGTGTCATAAACAGCATCACCACCAGGGCCAATCAAAAACCCTGGATGTCTGAGGAAGTACGCAGAATGCTGAAGGCTCGAACTTAGCCTTTAAGTCTGGCGATAAGGAGGCTCTGAAGACTGCCAGAGCCAACTTAAACCGTACCATCAGACTTGCTAAACGTACTTACAGCCAGAAAGTACAGGACTTCTTCAATGACCCCACGAACACCAGGAGAATGTGGCATGGCTTACGGACCATCACTAGCTACAAGACCGCCCCTCCTGCGTGTGGAAATGACACTGACTTCCTCAATGACCTGAATAACTTCTTTGGAAGGTTTGAGGCACTAAACAGCACCCCTGCAGAGAAAGGAGTCCCTCTGCAGGAAGAAACAGCATTGTGTCTTGCCTCAGCTGATGTGCGGAGAACCCTGAAAAGAGTCAAGACCCGCAAGGCCCCGGGCCCTGACAACATTCCTGGACGAGTGCTCAGGGAATGTGCTGATCAGCTGGCTTGTGTCCTAACGGACATCTTCAACACCTCACTGAGCCAAGCCAAAGTTCCAACGTGCTTCAAGGCTGCAACCATCATTCCAGTGCCCAAAAGACACACATCACCTCACTAAATGATTTCCGGCCTGTTGCACTCACCCCCATCATGATGAAGTGCTTCGAGAGACTGGTGAAGGACCACATCATCTCCAAACTCCCCCCCACATTCGACCCGCTCCAGTTTGCCTACCGGCCAAACCGCTCCACAGAGGATGCCATCTGCTCCGCTCTTCACCTGAGCCTGACACACCTGGAGGAGAAGAACACGCATGTGCGGATGTTGTTCCTGGACTTTAGTTCAGCATTTAATACTATCATCCCACAGCATCTGGTGGGCAAACTGGGACTCCTGGGCTTTAGCACTCCCCTGTGCAACTGGCTGTTAGACTTCCTCACTGAAAGACCACAGTCAGTGCGGGTCGGCAAGAACTCCTCCAGCGTCATCACTCTCAGCACAGGCTCTCCCCAGGGCTGTGTCCTCAGCCCTCTGCTGCTGTTCACTCTGATGACACACGACTGTGTCCCAAGGTCTGCCACTAACCATATTGTGAAGTTTGCCGACGACCACGACAGTTGTGGGCCTCATCAGAGATGATAACGACCTGGCCTACAGAGAGGAGGTGGAGCAGCTGGTGAGATGGTGTGAAGGCAACAACCTGATCCTGAACGTTGACAAGACCAAAGAGATCATCGTGGACTTCAGGAAGATCCAGCCCAGTCACGCCCTCTCCTCATCAACAACTCGGCCGTGGAGGTGGTCAGCAGCACTAAGTTTTTGGGGGTGCACATCACAGACGACCTCACGTGGTTGGTGAACTCTGCGTCTCTGGTTAAGAGGGCACAGCAGCGCCTGCACTTCCTGAGACGGATGAAGAGAGCCCACCTGCCCCCACCCATCCTCACTACATTCTACAGGAGTACTGTAGAGAGCATCCTCACCAGCTGCATCTCTGTGTGGTGTGGAGGATGCACTGCTGCAGACTGGAGGAATGTGTGAGAGAGTGGTGAGGACAGCTGAGAAAATCATCGGGAGCTCCCTTCCCTCTGTGCAGGACATTGCTTCTCAGCGCTGTGTGTCCCGGGCCAGCAACATCATCAAGGATGCCTCACACCCTCACCATAGACTTTTTTCACTTCTGCCCTCCGGAAGAAGATTCTGCAGCATCCGGTGCAGAACCACTAGGTTCAGGAACAGCTTCTTCCCCCTCGCCATCAGACTTTTAAACTCTTAGATTCTTAAATCCATAGACTGCACTACTGTCTCTTTCAATCACCGTATTGCACTTTGCACTGTTTTTTTACTGTATTTATATTTAACCTGTGTTTATAGTCCTTATTTATTCATTTCTATTGCCTATTTCCTCATTTCACTGTCTACATGCCATATCCTTTATTTTTTTATACTGTTGCGAGTAAAATGCAACGAAATTTCGTTCTGTATACATTGTATACCTGAATGACAATAAAGTCTGTCTAAGTCTAAGTCTAAGTCTAAGTCTATGTATCTACTGTCTCCACAGTTCCAGTTGATGTCCTGAAGAAGGAAGTAGCTGAGGCTAGAAAGCTAAAATGCCCTAGCACAGAGGTCACTAACAGGCGGACCGCGTCCGGACCCAGACCTACAATCAATAAATTATCGACTATTCTACATCACGACGGGATGCTAATATTTTAACCAGCACAGCTTTTCTAGTCTTTACAGTATCTATTTAGCGGACCTTACAGACCAATTGCATGCGAGTTAAGCCATCCCACGTGACGCTGTTCAGCCAATCAAATTTGAGAGTGAAAGTGCGACTCTGAACACAGAGATGAGAGAGATCAGAGGTGAGTGACAGGTGGAAAGGGAAGTTAGCGATACAAGGAGATGACATTTATAGACAAGTGAGCCGGAGACAGGAAGAGAAGACAGAGAGGTGAGTGAGCGGGAGACAGGGAGAAAAGACTGAGAGGCGAGTGAGTGGGAGACAGGGAGAGAAGACAGAGAGGCGAGTGAGCGGGAGACAGGGAGAGAAGACTGAGAGGCGAGTGAGTGGGAGACAGGGAGAGAAGACTGAGACGCGAGTGAGTGGGAGACAGGGAGAGACGGTGGCCCTGACACCATTCCAGCCCAGATTGACTTATACTTAACAAATTAAGTGACAATAAATATTTTTCAACTGTACTTTGTTTAATTTAACAGTCAGTTGCAGATGTTGATACAACTATGAGGCTACTCCTATATATATATATATATATATATATACATATATACACACATATACACACACACACACATACATATATATATATATATATATATATATATATATATATATATATATATATACACTAATTCATAATGTTAGACATTATGGTGTTCCGGACCTTCGCTTGAAGAAATTTTCTCTCACTGGACCTCTTTTGTTGAATACCCCTGCCCTAGCACATCTGAAGTGCATCTTGCTAAGAATGCATCAAGCAATGGCATAGCCTACAGCAATGGCATGATAGTTGCCCACAGATCAGTAGGTGGATTACCAAAGTTTGCTGAAATTATTCAGATGTGTGTAATTAATGAGATGTTGTTCCTCATTGTGAAAGTGCTGTGTGGGTGGTACACTGAACACTACAGAGCCTTTGAGCTAAACTTGTCACCATCCAGAGAAGTTAAACTTGTGGCGCTCAGTGAACTCACTGACCCCTATCCACTGGCCTCTTACACAATTGGATCAAGTCATATGGTGACCTTAAAAAGGCAGATCATCATAAAAGGTTGGTTAACCACCAAAATGTTGATTAATAGTAGGACTGAACAATTAATTACAATAAGATACATTTTCAGTCTAAAGACTTTTTTTGTTTTACACATACATTTGCTGATATGGTAATGTGAATGCTGAGTTGAATGTTTTGTTTTTTTGTTTTTTTTGTCACAAGACATTTGTCTTTGGGGTCTGTCACTCTGTGTATCATCAAATCTATTTTCTCTTCACATTCAGACACTATTTTTTGTGCTTTGTTGTCCATGGGAGTTTCTCTGAAATCTCTTTGTATATCCATTATAGGTCATACTGTATTGCATGTCATACTGATTCTTGTGGGTGACATCCTAGGCTTCTCATTTGTATGCACCTCTGTCTACTTTTCAGGATGAACTTTAAGCTAGTTCATATGGATTTTATCAAGTAGTAGTTGGGAAAATTACAAAATTAAAGTGGGACTAGAATCAATTCTCTGGCCAAGTGGTCATACTATATCTGAGTAAACTGAAAATGAGAAACCTATGATCATGTTGCATCAATTAGTGTGTTGACATAAGTAAAATGCTGTGATTAGTATAAAACAATAAGCATTAATCTTTTTTTCCTTTTTGTCACTTTTATTCCTTTTACAGACTGAGACGTAGAAGGATGAATTCCCCAGCACTTCTTAAAGTGATCCTTGGTGAAAACAGCAGCCAAAGGATGGCTTTCCAAAATAGACTCCCTGGATCTGTTGTTAAACTTGTTAGTGAGGTACAAAGACAATGTGGACTTGACTTTAACATCAGACTTCAGTTTATGGATGCACTATGTGGAAATGACTTCATGAACCTCACTTCTATGGATGAAGTACAGGATAGAGGGACAATTAGAGTGACTGCCATTACAGATTCCTCAACTCCTCAGTGTCCTAATATCCTTTCCACCTCAGTTGCCCATCACTCCCTTAATGATTCCTCATCCCTGTCCAGTGGATGTGTTGACACTGACATACGCTCTTCACCGGAGTCAGAGTCATCCAGCTCTCGGTCATCTTGGCCGATCATCTTTTGTGTTCCTCAGTTTAGTTATGATGCCAAGTTGAAACTTGAGCAGGGCAATGCAGCTTACAGGGAAAAAGGGTACAGTGTTTATTCCGGACCCTAAACTGAAGTTGAACATTCTTGAGGGCCTAGTGCAAAAAATTGTTTGGTACAAACTTTATGTTTCTGACAAAGACTTTAACACAGTTGGAGAGGCTCTAATCTCAAAGCATCCTTGCCTGACTGAGAAAGGCTCCCTCTCTGGATATGCTGGGTGGAAATGCAGCTTGAAGAACAAATTGGCAATCTACCGCACTCACCTGAGAAAGCTTGGCTGTCCTGAGGTGACAGTAAACTCTCTCAAGCACAAACCAGAGGGCAAATCAAGCCCTGCTTTTGGCATTAAAAAAACAAGAAGGTCTGAAGTGAACTACTGTCCCCCCTATTCTACTGGAGAATCTGAGAAGAGTCTTGAGAGTGTGAGAATGGAGCTTCTTTCAGATGTTAAGAAGAACAACAGGGAAGCAGTAAGGATGAAAATGGAGAAGACGTTTGCATACAGGAGACAGGAAGTGGTTCGTGACACACCAATGATAAGTGACTCTCAGGCGAGATGGCCAACACTTTGTGAAGTAGGCGAGGTATGTGATTTATTCTCTCTCTCTCTTACAGTCACTCACTCTCTCTCTCGCTCACACTACAAACAAACTAAAATCTGTATGTTCCTATGTTGATTTACCTTCTGTGGTGGAAAAATACTTTCCTCCTGATGAGAAGTGAAATAAAATTCTTACTGCCTTTTGATGCTTTATTATAAAACAAGGTTTACAGAGTAATCAATTTCTGCAGAAAGGACAGAGCTCACCCAACATGCCATGCTACAGAGGTCTGACCCCGGGTTACAAGTTCCCAGAGTACTTATGCATGTTTCTCACATACCAGTAGGGGTGTGCCATCTAAGTCACCTCACGATTCGATTCAATTACGATTCACAGTGCTACGATTCGACGATTCATCGATTATCGATGCATCTCGATAAATCTTTTTTTTCCACACATAGAATGTTTCTTTTCTCACTCTGTAGTTACTTGTAAAATAATGTTTATTTTAATGTAAATGACTAAAATGTACACAAATTAAATACAATTTAACTGTTGAGTAGTTGCATCTATCAATGAAGACAACATCCACAAGAAAGTATTAGTTTTCAACTCCTGATAGAAGAAAAAAAAATTAGCTCACACATGTAGTTCTAAATGTCTCATTCATTTATTGATGTAGATTAAAAACAATAATAATAATACTAAAAAATATATATTGTGTGGCTGTACTGACATGATTCTGATTTGATTATTTTATTACGAACATGTAAATTTAAAAAAAAATATCTGTTAAAGAAAAGAAAAAAATAGGGAAAGGAAATTGACAATATTTCCACTTCTATTACAATCTGATATCTTGATTTTACATGTCCAGAAAATAATCCTTTTAAATCTTACTGTATGTGCATGTCAGCCAGATTGTTTCTCATAGCCTATGGATTTTGGACACTGTGTGGTCACTGCGCATATTCTTACGTTTCCAATCAACGGAGAGTTGACAGAATATGCAACACTCGATGCTAACCCCTCAGTACAGAGCTGAGCAGTTGCGTCGAGTTTCACAGTTTTTTCACCGACGAAGGCAGAGCCGTACGCAGCCGCTTCGCCATGCTTGCATTGTTTTGAAGGGAGAGGGCCTTAGTCTGTGCAAGGGTCTTGTTGTGCCACCCAGATTTGCTTCCCTCCGTGCAGTTCTCCCCAGACGCATGTTCCTCTTCCACATGAAAACAGCATTGCACTCAAATTATGTCAAATTCCGCGATATTCCGTGTTAAAAAATAGATTCAGTTTTAATCGGCCAATTCCGCGATTCAGTGATCGCGGAAATCATAGGGCCCTATAATATGTCCGGGGGGCACACGCAACTTTTTTTTCCGTTCCGACCGCTGCACTTTCCTTCTGTTATTAAAATAATCGATTTTTGAACATTTATGAATCGATTCTGAATCGAAAAGTGTTGCGTCACGATTAATCTATAAATCAGGCACACCCCTACATATCAGGATGGCAAGGATGGCAGGGAGACAAAATAATCTGAAGGTCAAGAAATAGAGATAAAGTGTAAGTTGTGCTCTGAGGTACTGGAGACATAACAGGTGTCTTCACAAAGTAAAGTAAACAAAGTACATTAGGCCACTACAGGTCATGTTGTATGCACTTCACCCAGAATTGAATATACGGGTTTAAGAGAATATACGAATGCTTGATAAAAGTATATGGTTATATGTTAAATTGACATTACACCTTCATTTGACAAAGTTGTGTACACTTAACTACTGGTAGACCCTCTCCCAAGCTAAATCAATTGTTAAGCACCAAGTTTAAGCTGAAAAATATTTGGAGAGTATAAATGATTTTTGTATCATTTCAGTATCAGTATGATCATGACATAAGATAACTAGAAAATAAAGCAATAAAAGGAAAAGGAACTTTTTGGAATTATTCTGCTCCTGTACACATGTTCTAATTTAATTTTAACTTACTGTTGGTCATGATAACTTGATTGTTCTTTTTTTTTTTTTTTTAAGAATTGCTGCCATATCCTGCAGTCCAAATTTCTATCGCAATTAGATGTTCACTCTGAGAAACTGCTCAAACTTTTTAAAAACAGAGGAGGGCGTACTGGCAGACGCCTAATGGGCATCATTGCACCAATGGATGAAGTAAGTATACTCTCTGGGGGTGGGTGGGTGTAACACTTGATTGAATGTCTTCAAGAAAAAAAAAACTGTCCAGTTAACTTGATTCAGTAGCGTAGAGATGCCTTTTATTTGGACAAATGAGAATTTACACAGACATGAACTCAAACAAAACAACTTGTGCTTCTTCTTTTCAGCCTCAGGATAATGATGTGGATCTGGGAAGAGAATGTGTCATAAAGGCACTCTGTGTTTACCTGAACAAGGACCTGGAGAATCTATTGAAAGAGTATGTGGTAAGCATTACTTAGTATGTTGAGATGTTATCTTTCATATTTTGTATACGTTTTAAAGTATCTAGATTAGATTAGATTAGATTCAACTTTATTGTCATTACACATGTAAAGGGACAGGGTAACGAAATGCAGTTTAGCATCTAACCAGAAGTGCAAAAGCAGCAAGTGCAGGATATGGTCAAAATAAAAACAAGTGCAATATATACAGTATTCACATTAGATATATACATATATAAATAAATATATATAAACATGATGTACAGATGAGTGTTTTATAACAGTATGTACAGTTAAATAAGTATTATGATCATACTATACAGATGCATTATGTATCTAAGTGTATGTACAGACATGCAGGTAATATAAACTTACTATACAGATAGGTTTATGAATATATATACACTATATAGAGAAGAAAAGTGGGTAGTGTGAGGAGTATGGATGGTGTGTGTGGGTAATGGAGTGTCGTCGGGGGGCAGGGTTGGTGTGGGAGGTGGAGGTGGGGGGTTACAGGGGGGCTAAGTTCAATAAGGAAACAGCTGTGGGGAAAAAGCTGTTCCTGAGTCTACTGGTTCTTGTTCGGAGGCTCCTGAAGCGTCTCCTGGAAGGCAGGAGGTTAAACAGACCGTTTGCAGGGTGAGAGGAGTCCTTGAGAATGTTGCGAGCTCGTCGCAGACAGCGTTTCCTCTGTACCTCCTCAATGGAGGGAAGTGGAGTCCCAGTTATGCGTTGGGCAGTTTTCACCACCCGCTGCAGTGCCTTTCGGTCAGCGACTGAACAGTTTCCATACCAGACTGTGATACAGCTGGTCAGGATGCTCTCAATCACAGACCGGTAGAAGTTCAAAAGAACGGCTGAGGATAGGTGGTTCTTCTACCCATTGTAATTACTTTACAGTCAGGTAAGTTGTAAGATAAAATGGTAGTGATCTTAATAACAAAGTGTGTGACTTTGAGCCTCTGTGAGGCACTTTGTGTTACTTTTCTGTATGAAAAGTGCCCTATAAATAAAGTTTGATTTGATTATCTTTACTTACTCAATACATATATGCAGTATGTAGGCATGTAGTGTAATCACACTTTGATTCTTTTTGTGCATTGTACAGGCAGCAGATGATTCCCTTCTCCAGGAATCCATTGAGGAAACCACTGTGGGTATATATGTCTTGAAACACAGAGATGCAGGTGAAAAACCAAATGACATTGGCATCGTCCTCGAGTCACAGATTGTGATGCAGGATTTGGACACTGTTCCCCTAGCTGCTGCCATATTGTTTGGCTTAATATATTGTTTGAACTTAAACTACCCTGCTGAACTCAAGTATACCTTTGAAGTGCTGCAGAAGGTGGTCATGGAACTTGAAGGTGATGCACTGTCCAAAAAAGTCCAAGTCCTGAAGAACAGACTTTATCAGTGAACTGGCTATCCAGGCTCTTGAGCTTGATTTCATGTTAAGACACGTATTATGTCACCTACCTCTTCCAGTTGTTGGACTTTTCTTTTGAGTGGGTGGGAGATTTTTTGTTTTTTTTTAATGGAACCATGAAAGAGTCCCCCCCCCCCCATTTTTAGAGTTTGGGGTGATTTTTGTTTACTGTGAACACTAGTAATTGGAAACAAGCCAATAATTGTCAGTGTTCACATTATGGAACATCCTGTGGTCATGGTCAGGTCATGTGCTATGCAACTTAGAGCAAAAGGACAGCTGTGTATTCAAGCGGAAAATTGTGTCAGTGTGTTGTATGTACATAGATACATAGATGAGTGTGTGGTGAATGTAGATTTGGCTTTGGGTTCTGCTAAATTGTGTGTACAAATCTCCCTCTGTTATACATATGAACCTGCACACACATTTCTGACTCCAGGGACAGTCTTTTGTTGAAAAAAAAAAAAAAGGCTATCCAACTTGTTTGGACAGGTGTGTATTCAAGTGAAAATTCTCTGTGTCAGAGTGTTGCAAGTACATAGGTGAGTTTTAATGTGTGTGGTGACGGTAGCTTTGGCTTTGGGTTGTGGTTCACCAATAATGTTCTGTCTTTATTGAAAAAAAGGCTATCTAACTTGTTTACTGGAGAGTGGGGGGCTTTTTTTTCCACTGAATTTTTTCAAACTGAATTAATTAGATTACCACTCCTATTTTTAGTGTTTGGGGTGATTTTTCTTTCCTGTACGACACACACACACACACACACACACACACACACACACACCCTCATCTATCTGAGTGGTCACCATATTTCCTAAACTGCATTTTTTTTTTTTCAAACTGCTGTACCTCCTTGAAGCTTAAACAATGTTCTAATAAATATTAATGAAAATTGTGTTTATTTTTCCAATTGTCAATATAATGTGATGTACATAATGTGATGTTAGATTACTCAGGTAGTACACAGCAAGTTGTTGTCATGACTAGCCCCTTAGGGGGCTATTTTTGGAACTCTTCCGTGGACTTTTGGACATTTTCAGTTTAGTTTTATTTTGGATAGTTTAGTTCTTGTGTATTATGCCTTGTTTTACTTACTGTCTTAGTCTGTAGATTATGTCATGTCTGGTGTCTATATTGTCTTGTGGGTTCCTGTTTTATTTTGAATTCACTGCCCTTGTGTATCTGGTCTTGCTTTACTTCCTGTCTTTGTCTTGTTTCCCGTTTTTGTAATTGTTTTCCCCGCCCTAATTGTTTCCACCTGTTCCCCCTTACCTGTTGTGTATATATAGTCTGCGTTTCCCCTTGTCCAGTGTCAGTTCGTTTTTGTCCCATGCTTTTGTCCCATGTTTTTGTCTCATGCTTGAGTCTCATGCTTGAGTCTCATGCTTGAGTCTCATGCTTGAGTCCCATGTCTTGTTCCATGCCTTTGCCTCATGTTTTTTCACCTTGTCTTGATTTTGTCTTGCCTTTCGTCTTTGTATCCCAGGTCAGGTTTTGAATTAATTTGTTACTTTTTTTCTTGTTAGATTTTGTTTCTTGTTTAGCCTTTTCTCCTCGTTAAGAGTGATCTTGTGTTCATGTTTTGTAACTTTTGTTTTAGTGCCTTTTTCTCCTTTATGGGTGATCTTTTGTTTGTTACTTTGTCCAGTCGCTTTGCCTTCCTCCTTCGTGAGTGATTTTCTGTTTGTTACTTTGTTAGAATAAAATATTATTATTTTGGACTACATCTGTGGGGTCTTGCATTTGGGTCCAAGTCCTTGCCTCCCAAAGTCGTGACAGTTGTATTTTTAGTTATTATGGATGTTTACTGTGCACTGTCTGGAATTCATAATTGAAGATATGTTGGTCTATTGCCATATGTGCTTTTTTATTTTTCATAAATGTAGGTAATATATTTGCAATTATTAGCCAGTAATTTACTGTAAATTCACTGTGAAAAATTTAACAGTGGGTTGTATGTGGTATATGCATATACCTACATACATGTGGTGAAGAATGCATCACACATGCACCTGAAAATCTGCCCCACCAGGACCTTACTGTTACAGTTATAGTTTAATCCAGTCTTGGATTTCTCCATGTGGAATAATTGTGTAATTTGTACACCCGGTATGAGATCAGTGTGCATGCTATACATGCTGGCAGGTTTCAGTGTGGAATAGCTGCTGTTGTTGTTTTTGAACAGCTCTTGCTATTTGCTATTGTTACAGTATTTTCAGCTGGCGACTTTATTTCTAACACCTGGAACAGGTTGGGTCACTTAGGCAAATAACATCTATCAGATCTCAGAGCTGCTTTGAATGAGACTTAGTCAAAAAAAATTACAGTCAAGTCTGCCATCAAGTGGAGACACCACATGACTCAGTGAAAAGTAGATACTCAATACATCACAGGCAGACTGACCACCTGTCTTAGACAATTTCATTTAAACTGCACTGCCTTCTTTTAGATGTTTGACTTTTACCAGAACAATGGAACCCACTATACACAGATTAAGCACTTAAAAACTGAAAATCAAAGCTTGATAAACCTTGAGAACAACTGTACTGAACAGACGGCTTAGCTTCATTAACAACAAAAAGATTCACAAAAATTTTTATTATTCAAGCTGTGAAACCACATAGAAGAGAAAAAGGTAAAATGACAAGTTCCCTAACCACCAACTCACTCCAGCAGCCAAATGACACACGTACAGAACTGATGCAGCTGTGAAGGGGAATGGATTTTGAAGATATAGTACCTCCCACAAAGGAGGGGATGTTGTCCTGTACAATGTTTCCATCCACGCTCAGCATGAACCATGAACCGCCTTGAAGAACAGCAGAATCAGTGTATGTGGGGAAGGGAAAGGAAAGTTTCTTT
>JAFBJY010000601.1:0-12792 GCA_016801885.1 Toxotes chatareus | reverse complement strand
GGGGGTAGGACAAGGTCCCATGTCTCTATCTTTCTCCCTGAGGATCGGTCAAACTGACCCTGGTTAACACTTCAAGCCCTGTACACTCTTAACAACAAAACACCAACTTCAGCTTGAAAAAAGTTCCACAAAAGGGGGGGTCCAAACCACTCCTAAGGCTCTGAAACGTGCTCCTAAACACTTTCTGAGGGAACACTTTTGCCTCTCACACTGGCAAACTTTCACTTTCCCAACTCACTTATATGGGGAAATTCAAATGCTCATAACTCCGGAACCCTAAGTCCTAGAGACTCAAGGGTGGTACCGTTGACCTCGGGTACCCACAAATGGGGGGGTAGGACAAGGTCCCATGTCTCTATCTTTCTCAGGATGAGGATCGGTCAAAACTGACCCTGGTTAAAACTCCACATTTTCACTCTCCCAACTCACTTATATGGGGAAACACTTTTTGAAATGCTCATAACTCCACTAACCCTAAGTCCTAGAGACTCAAGGGTGGTACCGTTGACCTCGGGTACCCACAAATGGGGGGGTAGGACAAGGTCCCATGTCTCTATCTTTCTCCCTGAGGATCGGTCAAACTGACCCTGGTTAACACTTCAAGCCCTGTACACTCTTAACAACAAAAAACACCAACTTTAGCTTGAAAAAAAAGTCCACAAAAAAAGGGGGGTCCAAACCACTCCTAAGGCTCTGAAACGTGCTCCTAAACACTTTCTGAGGGAACACTTTTGGCCTCTCACACTGGCAAACTTTCACTTTCCCAACTCACTTATATGGGGAAATTCAAATGCTCATAACTCCGGAACCCTAAGTCCTAGAGACTCAAGGGTGGTACCGTTGGACTGGGGTACCCACAAATGGGGGGTAGGACAAGGTCCCATGTCTCTATCTTTCTCCCCTGAGGATCGGTCAAACTGACCCTGGTTAACACTCCAAGCCCTGTACACTCTTAACAACAAAACACCAACTTCAGCTTGAAAAACTTCCACAAAAAGGGGGGGTCCAAAACTACTCCTAAGGGGGGGTGAAACGTGCTCCCAAACACTTTCTGAGGGAACACTTTGGCCTCTCACACTGGCAAACTTTCACTTTCCCAACTCACTTATATGGGGGAAATTCAAATGCTCATAACTCCGAACCCTAAGTCCTAGAGACTCAAGGGTGGTACCGTTGGACTCTGGGTACCCACAAATGGGGGGGTAGGACAAGGTCCCATGTCTCTATCTTTCTCCCTGAGGATCGGTCAAAACTGACCCTGGTTAACACTCCAAGCCCTGTACACTCTTAACAACAAAAACACCAACTTTAGCTTGAAAAAAAGGCTTCCACAAAAAGGGGGGTCCAAAAACCACTCCTAAGGCTCTGAAACGTGCTCCTAAACACTTTCTGAGGGAACACTTTTGGCCTCTCACACTGGCAAACTTTCACTTTCCCAACTCACTTATATGGGGGAAATTCAAATGCTCATAACTCCGAACCCTAAGTCCTAGAGACTCAAGGGTGGTACCGTTGGACTCTGGGTACCCACAAATGGGGGTAGGACAAGGTCCCATGTCTCTATCTTTCTCCCCTGAGGATCGGTCAAAACTGACCCTGGTTAAAACTCCACATTTTCACTCTCCCAACTCACTTATATGGGGAAATTCAAATGCTCATAACTCCACAACCCTAAGTCCTAGAGACTCAAGGGTGGTACCGTTGGACTGGGGGTACCCACAAATGGGGGGTAGGACAAGGTCCCATGTCTCTATCTTTCTCCCTGAGGATCGGTCAAAACTGACCCTGGTTAACACTTCAAGCCCTGTACACTCTTAACAACAAAAACACCAACTTCAGCTTGAAAAAGTTCCACAAAAAGGGGGGTCCAAACCACTCCTAAGGCTCTGAAACGTGCTCCTAAACACTTTCTGAGGGAACACTTTTGGCCTCTCACACTGGCAAACTTTCACTTTCCCAACTCACTTATATGGGGGAAATTCAAATGCTCATAACTCCGAAACCCTAAGTCCTAGAGACTCAAGGGTGGTACCGTTGACCTCGGGTACCCACAAATGGGGGGTAGGACAAGGTCCCATGTCTCTATCTTTCTCCCTGAGGATCGGTCAAAACTGACCCTGGTTAAAACTCCACATTTTCACTCTCCCAACTCACTTATATGGGGGAAAACACTTAAGGGCAAATGCTCATAACTCCACACTAACCCTAAGTCCTAGAGACTCAAGGGTGGTACCCTAAGTCCTAGAGACTCTCGGGTACCCACAAATGGGGGGTAGGACAAGGTCCCATGTTCTCTATCTTTCTCCCTGAGGATCGGTCAAACTGACCCTGGTTAACACTCCAAGCCCTGTACACTCTTAACAACAAAAACACCAACTTCAGCTTGAAAAAAGTTCCACAAAAAGGGGGGGGTCCAAACCACTCCTAAGGCTCTGAAACGTGCTCCTAAACACTTTCTGAGGGAACACTTTGGCCTCTCTCACACTGGCAAACTTTCACTTTCTCCCAACTCACTTATATGGGGGAAATTCAAATGCTCATAACTCCGTAAGTCCTAGAGACTCAAGGGTGGTACCGTTGACCTCGGGTACCCACAAATGGGGGGTAGGACAAGGTCCCATGTCTCTATCTTTCTCCCTGAGGATCGGTCAAAACTGACCCTGGTTAACACTCCAAGCCCTGTACACTCTTAACAACAAAAACACCAACTTCAGCTTGAAAAAACTTCCACAAAAGGGGGGTCCAAACCACTCCTAAGGCTCTGAAACGTGCTCCTAAACACTTTCTGAGGGAACACTTTGGCCTCTCACACTGGCAAACTTTCACTTTCCCAACTCACTTATATGGGGGAAATTCAAATGCTCATAACTCCGGAACCCTAAGTCCTAGAGACTCAAGGGTGGTACCGTTGGACTCGGGGTACCCACAAAATGGGGGGTAGGACAAGGTCCCATGTCTCTATCTTTCTCCCTGAGGATCGGTCAAAACTGACCCTGGTTAAAACTCCAAGCCCTGTACACTTATATGGGGAACAAAAACACCAACTTCAGCTTGAAAAACCGTTGACCTGTTCCACAAAAAGGGGGACAAGGTCCAAACCACTTTCCCCTAAGGCTCTGAAACGTGCTCCTAAAACACTGAGGGAACACTTTTGGCCTCTCACACTGGCAAACTTTCACTTTCCCAACTCACTTATATGGGGAAATTCAAATGCTCATAACTCCGGAACCCTAAGTCC
This sequence comes from Toxotes chatareus, assembly GCA_016801885.1. NCBI lineage: Eukaryota > Metazoa > Chordata > Actinopteri > Toxotidae > Toxotes > Toxotes chatareus. The sequence goes on along the minus strand of JAFBJY010000601.1, from coordinate 9,554 downwards.
TAGAGACTCAAGGGTGGTACCGTTGACTCTGGGTACCCACAAATGGGGGGGACAAGGTCCCAGTCTCTATCTTTCTCCTGAGGACAAGGTCCCATGTCTCTATCTTTCTCCCTGAGGATCGGTCAAACTGACCCTGGTTAAAACTCCACATTTTCACTCTCCCAACTCACTTATATATGGGGAAATGCTCATAACTCCATAACCCTAAGTCCTAGAGACTCAAGGGTGGTACCGTTGGACTGGGGTACCCACAAATGGGGGGGTAGGACAAGGTCCCATGTCTCTATCTTTCTCCCCTGAGGATCGGTCAAAACTGACCCTGGTTAACACTTCAAGCCCTGTACACTCTTAACAACAAAAAACACCAACTTCAGCTTGAAAAAACTTCCACAAAAGGGGGGTCCAAACCACTCCTAAGGCTCTGAAACGTGCTCCTAAACACTTTCTGAGGGAACACTTTGGCCTCTCACACTGGCAAACTTTCACTTTCCCAACTCACTTATATGGGGGAAATTCAAATGCTCATAACTCCGGAACCCTAAGTCCTAGAGACTCAAGGGTGGTACCATTGGACCTGGGTACCCACAAATGGGGGGTAGGACAAGGTCCCATGTCTCTATCTTTCTCCCTGAGGATCGGTCAAACTGACCCTGGTTAAAACTCCACATTTTCACTCTCCCAACTCACTTATATGGGGAAAAAAATGCTCATAACTCCAACCCCTAAGTCCTAGAAACTCAAGGGTGGTACCGTCCTAGGGTACCCACAAATGGGGGGTAGGACAAGGTCCCATGTCTCTATCTTTCTCCCTGAGGATCCCAAAACTGACCCTGGTTAACACTTCAAGCCCTGTACACTCTCCAACAAAAACACCAACTTTAGCTTGAAAAAGTTCCACAAAAAGGGGGGTCCAAACCACTGAGGATCTGAAACGTGCTCCTAAACACTTTCTGAGGGAACACTTTGGTCTCACACTGGCAAACACTTTGAACTCACTTATATGGGGAACTTCATAACTCCGAACCCTAAGTCCTAGAGACTCAAGGGTTTTCACTTCCCAACTCACTTATATCGGGGAAAACTCCAATTTTCACTCTCCCAACTCACTTATATGGGGGACTTCAAATGCTCATAACTCCATAACCCTAAGTCCTAGAGACTCAAGGGTGGTACCGTTGACCTGGGGTACCCACAAATGGGGGGGTAGGACAAGGTCCCATGTCTCTATCTTTCTCCCTGAGGATCGGTCAAACTGACCCTGGTTAACACTCTCAAGCCCTGTACACTCTTAACAACAAAAACACCAACTTCAGCTTGAAAAACTTCCACAAAAAGGGGGTCCAAACCACTCCTAAGGCTCTGAAACGTGCTCCTAAACACTTTCTGAGGGAACACTTTTGGCCTCTCACACTGGCAAACTTTCACTTTCCCAACTCACTTATATGGGGGAATTCAAATGCTCATAACTCCGAACCCTAAGTCCTAGAGACTCAAGGGTGGTACCGTTGGACTCGGGTACCCACAAATGGGGGGTAGGACAAGGTCCCATGTCTCTATCTTTCTCCCTGAGGATCGGTCAAAACTGACCCTGGTTAACACTCCAAGCCCTGTACACTCTTAACAAAATGGGGGGGTAACACCAACTTCCATAGCTTGAAAAAACTTCCAAAAGGGGGTCCAAACCACTCCTAAGGCTCTGAAACGTGCTCCTAAACACTTTCTGAGGGAACACTTTGGCCTCTCACACTGGCAAACTTTCACTTTCCCAACTCACTTATATGGGGGAAATTCAAATGCTCATAACTCCGGAACCCTAAGTCCTAGAGACTCAAGGGTGGTACCGTTGGACTCTGGGGGTACCCACAAATGGGGGGATAGGACAAGGTCCCATGTCTCTATCTTGCCAACACTGAGGATCGGTCCAAACTGACCCTGGTTAAACACTCCACATTTTCACTCTCCCAACTCACTTATATGGGGAAATTCAAATGCTCATAACTCCGGAACCCTAAGTCCTAGAGACTCAAGGGTGGTACCATTGGACTCTGGGTACCCACAAATGGGGGGGTAGGACAAGGTCCCATGTCTCTATCTTTCTCCCCTGAGGATCGGTCAAACTGACCCTGGTTAACACTTCAAGCCCTGTACACTCTTAACAACAAAAAAAACACCAACTTCAGCTTGAAAAAAACTTCCACAAAAAGGGGGGTCCAAACCACCCTAAGGCTCTGAAACGTGCTCCTAAACACTTTCTGAGGGAACACTTTGGCCTCTCACACTGGCAAACTTTCACTTTCCCAACTCACTTATATGGGGAAATTCAAATGCTCATAACTCCGGAACCCTAAGTCCTAGAGACTCAAGGGTGGTACCATGGACTGGGTACCCACAAATGGGGGGGTAGGACAAGGTCCCATGTCTCTATCTTTCTCCTGAGGATCGGTCAAACTGACCCTGGTTAAAACTCCACATTTTCACTCTCCCAACTCACTTATATGGGGAAACCACTCATCAAACGTGCCCTAAACACTAACTCCTAACCCTGGCAAGTCCTAGAGACTCAAGGGTGGTACCAAATGCTCATAACTGGGTACCCACAAATGGGGGGGTAGGACAAGATCCCATGTCTCTATCTTTCTCCCCTGAGGATCGGTCAAAACTGACCCTGGTTAACACTCCAAGCCCTGTACACTCTTAACAACAAAAACACCAACTTTAGCTTGAAAAAAAACTTCCACAAAAAGGGGGGTCCAAACCACCCTAAGGCTCTGAAACGTGCTCCTAAACACTTTCTGAGGGAACACTTTTGGCCTCTCACACTGGCAAACTTTCACTTTCCCAACTCACTTATATGGGGGAAATTCAAATGCTCATAACTCCGAACCCTAAGTCCTAGAGACTCAAGGGTGGTACCGTTGGACTGGGTACCCACAAATGGGGGGGTAGGACAAGGTCCCATGTCTCTATCTTTCTCCCTGAGGATCGGTCAAAACTGACCCTGGTTAACACTCCAAGCCCTGTACACTCTTAACAACAAAAACACCAACTTCAGCTTGAAAAAACTTCCACAAAAGGGGGGGTCCAAACCACTCCTAAGGCTCTGAAACGTGCTCCTAAACACTTTCTGAGGGAACACTTTGGCCTCTCACACTGGCAAACTTTCACTTCCCAACTCACTTATATGGGGAAATTCAAATGCTCATAACTCCGGAACCCTAAGTCCTAGAGACTCAAGGGTGGTACCGCTGGACTCTGGGTACCCACAAATGGGGGGGTAGGACAAGGTCCCATGTCTCTATCTTTTTCCCCTGAGGATCGGTCAAACTGACCCTGGTTAACACTCCAAGCCCTGTACACTCTTAACAACAAAAAACACCAACTTTCAGCTTGAAAAAAAGTTCCACAAAAAAGGGGGGTCCAAAACACTCCTAAGGGCTCTGAAACGTGCTCCTAAACACTTTCTGAGGGAACACTTTGGCCTCTCACACTGGCAAACTTTCACTTTCCCAACTCACTTATATGGGGAAATTCAAATGCTCATAACTCCGAACCCTAAGTCCTAGAGACTCAAGGGTGGTACCGTTGGACTCTGGGGTACCCACAAATGGGGGGGTAGGACAAGGTCCCATGTCTCTATCTTTCTCCCTGAGGATCGGTCAAAACTGACCCTGGTTAACACTTCAAGCCCTGTACACTCTTAACAACAAAAACACCAACTTCAGCTTGAAAAAACTTCCACAAAAAGGGGGGGGTCCAAACCACTCCTAAGGCTCTGAAACGTGCTCCTAAACACTTTCTGAGGGAACACTTTTGGCCTCTCACACTGGCAAACTTTCACTTTCCCAACTCACTTATATGGGGAAATTCAAATGCTCATAACTCCGAAACCCTAAGTCCTAGAGACTCAAGGGTGGTACCGCTGGACTCAGGTACCCACAAATGGGGGGGGGACAAGGTCCCATGTCTCTATCTTTCTCCCACTGAGGATCGGTCAAAACTGACCCTGGTTAAAACTCCAAGCCCTGTACACTCTTAACAACAAAAACACCAACTTATAGCTTGGGTGGTACTTCCACAAAAAAAGTCCCAAGTCCTAGAGACTCAAGGGGTACTGGTTGACACTGGGTCCAAACCACATCCCAAGGCTCTGAAACGTGCTCCTAAACACTTTCTGAGGAACACTTTTGGCCTCTCACACTGGCAAACTTTCACTTTCACCTCCCAACTCACTTATATGGGGAACTTCAAATGCTCATAACTCCATAACCCTAAGTCCTAGAGACTCAAGGGTGGTACCTGACCTGGGGTACCCACAAATGGGGGGTAGGACAAGGTCCCATGTCTCTATCTTTCTCCCTGAGGATCGGTCAAAACTGACCCTGGTTAACACTTTCAAGCCCTGTACACTCTTAACAACAAAAACACCAACTTCAGCTTGAAAAAAAGTTCCACAAAAGGGGGGTCCAAAACACTCCTAAGGCTCTGAAACGTGCTCCTAAACACTTTCTGAGGGAACACTTTGGCCTCTCACACTGGCAAACTTTCACTTTCCCAACTCACTTATATGGGGAAATTCAAATGCTCATAACTCCGGAACCCTAAGTCCTAGAGACTCAAGGGTGGTACCGTTGGACTCAAAATACCCACAAATGGGGGGGTAGGACAAGGTCCCATGTCTCTATCTTTCTCCCTGAGGATCGGTCAAACTGACTGACCCTGGTTAAAACTCCACATTTTCACTCTCCCAACTCACTTATATGGGGGGAACTTCAAATGCTCATAACTCCAGGGAACCCTAAGTCCTAGAGACTCAAGGGTGGTACTGTTGACCTGGGGCCTACCCACAAATGGGGGGTAGGACAAGGTCCCATGTCTCTATCTTTCTCCCTGAGGATCGGTCAAACTGACCCTGGTTAACACTTCAAGCCCTGTACACTCTTAACAACAAAAACACCAACTTTAGCTTGAAAAAAACTTCCACAAAAAGGGGGGGTCCAAACCACTCCTAAGGCTCTGAAACGTGCTCCTAAACACTTTCTGAGGGAACACTTTGGCCTCTCACACTGGCAAACTTTCACTTTCCCAACTCACTTATATGGGGGAAATTCAAATGCTCATAACTCCGGAACCCTAAGTCCTAGAGACTCAAGGGTGGTACCGTTGGACTCTGGGTACCCACAAATGGGGGGTAGGACAAGGTCCCATGTCTCTATCTTTCTCACTGAGGATCGGGTCAAAACTGACCCTGGTTAAAACTCCACATTTTCACTCTCCCAACTCACTTATATGGGGAAATTCAAATGTCTCATAACTCCATAACCCCTAAGTCCTAGACTCTCAAGGGTGGTACTCATAACTCCAAACCCTAAGTGACCCAAGGGTGGTACCGTTGGACCCACAAATGGGGGGGTAGGACAAGGTCCCATGTCTCTATCTTTCTCCCATGAGGATCGGTCAAACTGACCCTGGTTAACACTTCAAGCCCTGTACACTCTTAACAACAAAAACACCAACTTTAGCTTGAAAAAAGTTCCACAAAAGGGGGGGGTCCAAACCACTCCTAAGGCTCTGAAACGTGCTCCTAAACACTTTCTGAGGGAACACTTTTGGCCTCTCACACTGGCAAACTTTCACTTTCCCAACTCACTTATATGGGGGAAATTCAAATGCTCATAACTCCGAAACCCTAAGTCCTAGAGACTCAAGGGTGGTACCGTTGGACTCGGGTACCCACAAATGGGGGGGTAGGACAAGGTCCCATGTCTCTATCTTTCTCCCTTGAGGATCGGTCAAAACTGACCCTGGTTAACACTCCAGCCCTGTCACTCTCCCAACAACAAAACACCAACTTCAGGGGAAAAAAACTCTAAGTCAAAAGAAAGGGTGGTCCAAACTGACCCCTGGTTAAAACTCCCATGTCTCACTTTCTGAGGGAACACTTTGGCCTCTCAAACTGGCAACTTTCACTTAACTCACTTATATGGGGAAGCAAATGCTCATAACTCCGTAACCCTAAGTCCTAGAGACTCAAGGGTGGTACCGCTGGACTCTGGGTACCCACAAATGGGGGGTAGGACAAGGTCCCATGTCTCTATCTTTCTCCCCTGAGGATCGGTCAAACTGACCCTGGTTAACACTTCAAGCCCTGTACACTCTTAACAACAAAAAACACCAACTTCAGCTTGAAAAAAACTTCCACAAAAAGGGGGGTCCAAAACACTCCTAAGGCTCTGAAACGTGCTCCTAAACACTTTCTGAGGGAACACTTTTGGCCTCTCACACTGGCAAACTTTCACTTTCCCAACTCACTTATATGGGGGAAATTCAAATGCTCATAACTCCGGAACCCTAAGTCCTAGAGACTCAAGGGTGGTACCGTTGGACTCTGGGTACCCACAAATGGGGGGGTAGACAAGGTCCCATGTCTCTATCTTGCTCACTGAGGATCGGTCAAACTGACCCTGGTTAAAACTCCACATTTTCACTCTCCCAACTCACTTATATGGGGGAAGCTCATAACTCCAAACCCTAAGTCCTAGAGACTCAAGGGTGGTACCGTTGGACTCTGGGTACCCACAAATGGGGGGTAGGACAAGATCCCATGTCTCTATCTTTCTCCCCTGAGGATCGGTCAAAACTGACCCTGGTTAACACTCCAAGCCCTGTACACTCTTAACAACAAAACACCAACTTTAGCTTGAAAAAAGTTCCACAAAAAGGGGGGTCCAAACCACTCCTAAGGCTCTGAAACGTGCTCCCAAACACTTTCTGAGGGAACACTTTGGCCTCTCACACTGGCAAACTTTCACTTTCCCAACTCACTTATATGGGGGAAATTCAAATGCTCATAACTCCGGAACCCTAAGTCCTAGAGACTCAAGGGTGGTACCGTTGGACTCGGGGTACCCACAAATGGGGGGGTAGGACAAGGTCCCATGTCTCTATCTTTCTCACTGAGGATCGGTCAAAACTGACCCTGGTTAAAACTCCACATTTTCACTCTCCCAACTCACTTATATGGGGGAACTTCAAATGCTCATAACTCCATAACCCTAAGTCCTAGAGACTCAAGGGTGGTACCATTGGACCTAGAGGGGTACCCACAAATGGGGGGTAGGACAAGGTCCCATGTCTCTATCTTTTCTCCCTGAGGATCGGTCAAAACTGACCCTGGTTAACACTTCAAGCCCTGTACACTCTTAACAACAAAAACACCAACTTTAGCTTGAAAAAAAGTTCCACAAAAAGGGGGGTCCAAACCACTCCTAAGGCTCTGAAACGTGCTCCTAAACACTTTCTGAGGGAACACTTTTGGCCTCTCACACTGGCAAACTTTCACTTTCCCAACTCACTTATATGGGGAAATTCAAATGCTCATAACTCCGGAACCCTAAGTCCTAGAGACTCAAGGGTGGTACCGTTGGACTCTGGGTACCCACAAATGGGGGGTAGGACAAGGTCCCATGTCTCTATCTTTCTCCCTGAGGATCGGTCAAACTGACCCTGGTTAAAACTCCACATTTTCACTCTCCCAACTCACTTATATGGGGAAACTCCTAAATGCTCATAACTCCATAACCCTAAGTCCTAGAGACTCAAGGGTGGTACCATGGACTGGGTACCCACAAATGGGGGGTAGGACAAGGTCCCATGTCTCTATCTTTCTCCCTGAGGATCGGTCAAAACTGACCCTGGTTAACACTTCAAGCCCTGTACACTCTTAACAACAAAACACACCAACTTCAGCTTGAAAAAACTTCCACAAAAAGGGGGTCCAAACCACTCCTAAGGCTCTGAAACGTGCTCCTAAACACTTTCTGAGGGAACACTTTGGCCTCTCACACTGGCAAACTTTCACTTTCCCAACTCACTTATATGGGGGAAATTCAAATGCTCATAACTCCGAACCCTAAGTCCTAGAGACTCAAGGGTGGTACCGTTGGACTCTGGGTACCCACAAATGGGGGGGTAGGACAAGGTCCCATGTCTCTATCTTTCTCCCTGAGGATCGGTCAAACTGACCCTGGTTAACACTCCAAGCCCTGTACACTCTTAACAACAAAAACACCAACTTCAGCTTGAAAAAACTTCCACAAAAGGGGGGGGGGTCCAAACCACTCCTAAGGCTCTGAAACGTGCTCCACTCTCCCAACACTTTCTGAGGGAACACTTTGGCCTCTCACACTGGCAAACTTTCACTTTCACTCCCAACTCACTTATATGGGGAAATTCAAATGCTCATAACTCCGAACCCTAAGTCCTAGAGACTCAAGGGTGGTACCGTTGGACTGGGTACCCACAAATGGGGGGTAGGACAAGGTCCCATGTCTCTATCTTTCTCCCCTGAGGATCGGTCAAAACTGACCCTGGTTAACACTTCAAGCCCTGTACACTCTTAACAACAAAAACACCAACTTTAGCTTGAAAAAACTTCCACAAAAAGGGGGGTCCAAACCACCCCTAAGGCTCTGAAACGTGCTCCTAAACACTTTCTGAGGGAACACTTTTGGCCTCTCACACTGGCAAACTTTCACTTTCCCAACTCACTTATATGGGGGAACTTCAAATGCTCATAACTCCGAACCCTAAGTCCTAGAGACTCAAGGGTGGTACCGTTGGACTGGGGTACCCACAAATGGGGGGGTAGGACAAGGTCCCATGTCTCTATCTTTCTCCCTGAGGATCGGTCAAACTGACCCTGGTTAACACTCCAGCCCTGTACACTCTTTTTCAACTTCAGCTTGAAAAAGGGGGTCCACAAAAGGGGGGTCCAAACCACTCCTAAGGCTCTGAAAGGACGTGCTCAAACACTTTCTGAGGGAACACTTTGGCCTCTCACACTGGCAAACTTTCACTCTCCCAACTCACTATCCCTGGGGGAAACTTCAAATAATAACTCCGGTGGTAAGTCCTAGAGACTCAAGGGTGGTACCGTTGGACTCTGGGTACCCACAAATGGGGGGGTAGGACAAGGTCCCATGTCTCTATCTTTCTCCTGAGGATCGGTCAAACTGACCCTGGTTAAAACTCCACATTTTCACTCTCCCAACTCACTTATATGGGGGAACTTCAAATGCTCATAACTCCATAACCCTAAGTCCTAGAGACTCAAGGGTGGTACCGTTGGACTCTGGGTACCCACAAATGGGGGGTAGGGACAAGGTCCCATGTCTCTATCTTTCTCCCCTGAGGATCGGTCAAACTGACCCTGGTTAACACTTCAAGCCCTGTACACTCTTAACAACAAAAACACCAACTTCAGCTTGAAAAAAAACTTCCACAAAAAGGGGGGTCCAAACCACTCCTAAGGCTCTGAAACGTGCTCCTAAACACTTTCTGAGGGAACACTTTTGGCCTCTCACACTGGCAAACTTTCACTTTCCCAACTCACTTATATGGGGGGAAATTCAAATGCTCATAACTCCGGAACCCTAAGTCCTAGAGACTCAAGGGTGGTACCGTTGACTCGGGGTACCCACAAATGGGGGGGGTAGGACAAGGTCCCATGTCTCTATCTTTCTCACTGAGGATCGGTCAAAACTGACCCTGGTTAA
>JAFBJY010000600.1:0-12798 GCA_016801885.1 Toxotes chatareus | reverse complement strand
TGTATTAAAAAGCAGAACTAAAGTCAACAAGAGGCAGCCTAGCATAAGCTCCCTGCTTTTCCAGGTGGGAGATGGTGGTGTGGAGTGCTATGACGATGGTGTCTTCTGTCGATCTGTTAGCTCTGTATGCAAACTGAAGTGGGTCAGAAATGCCAGTGGGAGGCAAGGCATGATGTGCCCGTTGGACCAGTTTCTCAGAAACACTTTATTATAACAGGAGTCAAGCATTTGGTTGTAGTAATCATTCAGGCTGCTGATGGAGGTCTTTTGGGCAGTACCCAGGACAATTGTGGCAGACTTCAAGGCATGGTGAGATGAAGGACTGGGGAGAGCGATGTGAGTGAAGATCTTGGTAGGAGCCCCACCCAGCTGGTCTGTGCACTCCTGAGGACCCTCCGGTCACTCTGTCCAGGTCCAGCGGCTTTCCGCAGGTTCATTGCCCTCGGTTGGCTGGGCCACTCAGGGACAATCAGAGGCTTGTCCTGAAGCCACTCCAGTGTTATCTTGGCTGTTTGTTTGCAGGTCATTGTTGTACTGATAGGGGAACCGTGGCCCCAGTCTCACATCACATGGACTCTGGAGCAGGTTTTCTTCAAGGACCTCTCTGTATTTAACTGCATTCATCTTTCCCTCAGTTCTGGTAAGTCTCCCTGTTCCTACTGCTGAGACACCCCCCGCCCCCAACAGCGTGATGCTGCCCCCACCATGCTTCACCATAGAGATGGTATTAGCCAGGTGGTGAGCAGCGCCTGTTCTCCAGACATAGTGTTTCAATCAGGATTCAGTCTTTGTCTCATCAGACCAGAGAATCTTTTGGAGAGCCACTATTACTCATTGAGACCTCTCAAAGCAGCAGCAATTTTTCTGTACCTTCCCCAGATTACAGAGTTTCCAGACAATCCCCTGTCTCTCAGAGGTCTACAGACAATTCTTTTGGAAGAGTGGAAACAGGACGCACCTTGAGCTCACTTTTGAGCTTTATATAAAAGGCTACAGAATACTTATGTACATGGGGATTTCTTGATTTTTAATAAATTTGCGAACATTATAAAAAACCTTTTCACATTGTCATTATGGGGTTTTTGTGTGTAGGCTGCAACATATAACAAAATATTGGAGAGTGAAGCACTAGCAGATACTCTTCCAGGTGCACTGTACATGTAATAGCTGATATCCCTGTCCACAGTGATACTTTAAGGTCATGCTGCCGTTCTTCTTGTACATATATATACTCCAATATCAATCGTCTTTGAGATTTTCAATTGATATTTTATCTTTATATATATATATTTAAATTTTCTTTTTTGTATTTATTACAAACGTTAACCCCAGAGGAAGTGCCACTGTACTTTACGTTGGACATTTTCAATGACAATAAAAGGCTATTCTCTATTTATTCTCTCTTGGGCTGCCCACTGGACACTGTGGAGGGAGGTTGGTGAGAGGAGGATGTTAGCTAAGCTGACATCCAATATGGATACCTCTCACCCCCTGCACCAGACTGTGAAGGCATCTGAGCAACTTCTTTAACAGCAGATCTCTAGGCATCCACAGAGTAGAAGGGAGCACAACCTTCATTCTCTGCAACATCCCAGACTGCACAACTAAATTGTTTAGTTGTACTCCTCAGTCTGGACCAACACCTAATCTGTCCATTAGGCGGGGACTGTGCAATATTTTTGTTTTCCCAGTATCCTACTCATCATTCCTCCATCATTGTGTGTATATTAGTATATAGCCAGTTTTTGCTTTTTGTACTGTTTTTCTATCTTTTACCTTAACTTTTTAGATTGTAAATAAGCTATTTTTTTTACATTTTCTTGTACTTGAATTGCATGCACACTTCTTGTTTTTCTGCACTTTATCCTTTTTTTTCCTGTTTTTCTTGTGAGCTGCCTAACAAGTAATTTCGGCCAGGGGATCAACAATGACATCTTATCTCATCATTGGAAGTCCCCAGCAGCTTCAGGCCTCCATAGCATCATAAATATGGGATGGTTCAGTTACCTGAACCAGCCCTACTATGGCTTTTATCCTTAACTGTAACAGTGTCTGTAGTTGTAATTGTGAATAACTATAGGTTTAGCCATAATAACTAAACTATAACTACAAATAATTATAAGCTTTTGTCAAACAAAAGGTTTTAAGCCTAATTTTAAAATTAGAGAGGGTATTTGTTTTCTGAACCCAAACTGGCAGTTGGTTCTCTCTGGAGAGAAGCCCTTGATAGCTTTTAAGGCTCGGCTTCTCATTCTACTTTTAGAGATTCTGGGAACCATAAGCAAACCTGCCTTCTAGAAACAAGTGGAGGAAATGGTCATTAACATGAACAAGCTGTAATTTTAGAAGCAGAGGGGAGATTGGATATAGATCTTATAGTTAGCTAAAACACCAGGGTCGAGAAGGCATATGGCACAATCAGTTATAAACAAACATGTAAAGTCAAGGTTGTAAGCATTTGGATAGTTAAATGTCTTTTTTGTTCATCAGGCTCTCAGCACATTCATTTTAAAAATATAATAATGGATACTACAGTAAAATATATCTGAGGAATTTGTTTCACTTCATGTGTATTTGTCCAGTTACTTTTGAACCACTCAAAGGACTGAATTCTACACAATTCTGTCTATACTAATGTAAACCTGCTCACATTAAAGCTGAGACTTGGCTCCTAATGTAGATCCATTATTTTAATTCAGATTCAATGTGATGAAGCTCAGAGCTCATAATTTATTTCCCTCTCTATTGTATAAAATAGCAGTCTTTATATAATGATGAAGAAATCCAACTATCTATACACCCATAGAGCTTGTTAGAGGCTTTGACAATTGGCAGCAGCTTCAGGAGAGCCTCCTCTGAAGCAGAGTATTTCTTCCAGGTCAAACATCGTCCAGATCTTTTTCTGATGACAGTAAGATGAAGACCAGAGCTGACCATTCAGCAGGAGACAGTTCATCAGTGGAGCAGATGTCCTGAACTCAGGGACTGCTGGATTCTGCTCCACTAGAGAATGATCATTCAGTCTATTTAGACAGTGGAGCAGATTGATGCTTTGATCTGCAGAGGGAGTCTCTTCAATCTTCTCTCTTGATGTACTGGACTGTTTGCATTGATTGGTCTGTAAACCACTTCCTGCTCGTAATCAGCAGACCTCGTAGGAGAGTCTGATTGAACTGAAGTGAAAGACCCAGGAGGAAGCGGAGGAACAAGTCCAGATGTCCATTTGGACTCTGTAGGCCTTTTCCACAGCCTCTGGTAGAATTGTTCTAGGTCAGGGTTGTCTCCAAACAGTTTAGACCACAGGAGGTTGGATTGCTCTTCTGACAGCAGATTGACTCCAGAGTTGATGAAGGTCAGATGGACATGAAGAGCAGCCAGAAACTCCTGAAGGCTCAGATGGACTTGAAGCAGAACACCTTGTGCTGGGACAGTCCTCTCTCCTCTTTAAAGACCTGTGTGAACACTCCTGAGTACACTGAGGCTGCTCTGATATCGATGCCACACTCTGTCAGATCCGATTCATAGAAGATCAGGTTTCCTTTCTGCAGCTGCTCAGTGCCAGTTTTCCCAGAGACTCAATCATCTTCCTGGTCTCTGGGACTCCAGTGTTGATCTTTCTCAGCTCCTCCATCATGCTTAACATTCTTCAGTTTGGACTGAACCACCAGGAAGTGGATGTACATCTCAGTCAGGGTCTTGGGCAGCCCTCCTCCTCTCTGGTTTGCAACACATCCTCCAGAACTGTAGCAGTGATCCAGCAGAAGACCGGGATGTGGCACATGATGTGAGGCTTTGAAGTCTTGATGTGGGAGATTATCCTTCTGACCTGCTCCTCCTCTCTGAACCTCTTCCTGAAGTACTCCTCCTTCTGTGGGTCAGTGAAGCCTCTCACCTCTGTCACCATGTCAACACAGTCAGGAGGATTTGATTGGCTGCTGCAGGTCGTGTGGTTATCCAGAGGTGAGCTGAGGAAAGCAGTTTTCCCCTGATGAGGTTTGTCAGCAGCACATCCACTGAGGTGGACTCTGTAACATCAGTCAGGACCTCAGTGTTGTGGAAGTCCAGAGGAAGTCGACACTCATCCAGACCGTCAAAGATGAACAGAACTCTGGACCTCTTCAAACCTGCAGAATCCTGCTTCTTTGGTTTCAGTAAAGAAGTGGTGAACAAGTTCCACCAAGCTGAACTTTTTTCTCTTTCAGCACATTCAGCTCTCTGAACGTGGAATGGAAATGTGAAGTGTATGTCCTGGTTGGCTTTTGTCTTCAGCCCAGTCCAGAGTCAACTTCTGTGTTAAGACAGTTTTCCCAATGCCAGCCACTCCTTTGTCATCACTGTTCTGATTGGTCCATCTCTTCCAGGTGGGGCTTTAAAGATGTCTTCTTGTCTGATGCTTGTTTCTGGTCTGGCTGGTTTCCTGGATGCTATTTCAATCTGTGTGACCTCATGTTCATCATTGACCTCTCCAGTCCCTCCTCTGTGATGTAGGAGCTCTGTGTAGATCTGATTGAGAAGGGTTGGGTTTCCTGCTTTAGAGATCCTCTCAAACACACACTGGAACTTATTCTTCAGAGCAGATTTAAGTTTATGTTGGACAAACTGCAGCAACATGCCCCTGAACAAACAAGAAACAACATCAATGACCGTTAGTAAATGTCCCATTTGTCCATCATGTTGAATCTTTAGAGATATCCTCTTACTGCTGTGCAGACAGTCAGCCAGCTCCTCCTGCTTCATTCTCCCCAGGACGTTCACTGCGATCTTCAAAAAGCCTCTCTGCTGTTCCACCTCTGCTCTTCATCCTCACCATCCAACACCTCCTCATCCTCCCTCTGACTCTCTGAACATTCTGGGTAATCTGGACTCACAACCTTCTGAATCTTCTTCAGCTCCTTCTTCACAAAAGTCACAATGTTCTCCTCCAGCAGCTGGAACAGAAAACTATATGAATGACACAATCACAGTAAAACCATGGAGCCAAACATTAAATCCATGTTGGACACACTGACAATCCACTGCTCTAAAAGTGCAACATGGAGATTATTGTCAACACAACAGATGTCAAAGTGGTTATTGTCCATGTACAGACCATAAATATGGAGTCTAGGTGTGTTTGATGCTGCTGGGCAGACTGAGCACTGGGAACCTCCTGAACTCTTCTGGTCCACTCTGTGGAGGAATCATGAAGAATTAGCTCACATTATGTTTGTAGCATCTGTGGCGTTTTCACAGTTTGTACACAAACAACAGCTGCTTTTATGTTCTGTGGTGATTGTCATAGTCAGGAAGTAATGCTCTTTTATGTTTTAATCTTGTGTTCATGTGGTCTTATGAGTTCTGCTTTTATTTTGAAATCTTATCTCTCTTGTTTCAGGTTGCTTGCCTTCCTCTTGTTTCCCCGCCAGTGTGATTTGTTGATTTTTTCCTCGACAGAGATTTTAATGTTCCTCGTAAGAGTGATTTTGTGTTCTTCTTTGATACTTTGTTTCCTTGCATTTTTCCCCATTGGGTGATTATTATTCGTTACTTTTGTTAAATAAAAACATAATTTTGATCTTACTGGTTTGAGTTGTGCTTTTTGAGTTCAAACCCTGTTCAGTTGTGACATGTCCTGATTAAAGCGAACACTACTGTGCTGTGACATTCTCAATGAGAGGAAACAAGCAATCAGTTCTGTACCTCATGACCTTGAGTCATGACAGCAAATCCACCTTTTAAATGATGAGTTTTAAGGACTCACATTGGGTTTGACAGAAGTCTCACCTCAGGACACTAATACAAACACTGGAACTGGATAGGTGCTGATTTACATGGAGTTTAGTTCTGATCTGAATGACACATATAAGAACATAAGAAGTGGTTTTGTTGAAAGAGGAACATCAACTTTGCTACTAAAGCCTGTGTTTCATTGATCATGTTCATATTATGTATAATGCATGAAGCCTGGAAACTGTGCTGCTGCTCTGGCTTTCAACACAACACACACAGAGCTTTGAGTGTGAACAATGATGGTGCAGTGATGTGAGTGATGAGCTCTGACAAGAGTCATGGACAGTTAGAGATCCTCATCTCACCTCTGAGCTTTGCTCTGGATTCCACGGTCCCTACACAAACTGGTTTTAGGGGGCTCCTCCTCTCTGTCCTCACACACTGATTCATGATGCTGAATTCACATCCACATCAGCTCACACACAGTTTCCTACCTTCATCTGGAAAGAAAACACATATCATCTATCTGCACATCAATCTGAAATCATCCTCTCCATCATTTGTCCTGTAGAAATATCAGCTACTCCTCCACTGATTGGCTCTTATTTCTTTTTCATAACAGTGTCAGTTGAACGCAGTCAGACAGCACTGTGAGGCAGAGTAGCTGCCATCCCAGCTGCTGTGCTTCCAGTGTCAGTCCACCTCGAGCAGAGGTCAAGGAGCTGGGCCGGTGCAATGTGAATTGGGCAGTGGTCGAAGGCAGGGGCCTCGGCGACCCGATCTCGGGGCACAGAAACTGGCTCTTGGGACATGGAATGTCAGCTCAGAGAGGTACCAACTAAAAATAGTCGGGCTCATCTCCATGCACGGTCTGGGCTCTGGAACCCAACTCCTTGAGAGAGGCTGGACTCTCCTCTACTCTGGAGTTGCCCCCGGTGAGAGGCGGCGGGCTGGTGTGGGCTTGCTTATAGCTCCCCAGCTCAGCTGCCATGTGTTGTTTTCACGGTGAATGAGAGGGTCGCTTCCCTGCGCCTTCGGGTCGGGGGGAGGTCTCTCACTGTTGTTTCAGCCTATGGGCTGAACAGCAGTGTAGAGTACCAGACCTTCTTGGAGTCCCTGGGAGGGGTACTGGACGGTACTCCGACCGGGGACTCTGTCATTCTACTAGGGGACTTCAATGCCCATCGGGCATCGACAGTGACACCTGGAGGGGTGTGATTGGGAGGAATGGCCTCCCCGATCAGAACCCAAATGGTGTTTTGCTGTTGGACTTCTGTGCTAGTCGCAGTTTGTCCATAACGAACACCATGTTCAGACATAAGGGTGTCCATCAGTGCACATGGCACCAGGACACCCTAGGCCGAAGGTCAATTATCGACTTTGTGGTCATGTCGTTTGACCTTCGGCCGTATGTCTTGGACACTGGGTAAAGAGAGGGGCTGAGCTGTCAACTGATCACCACCTGGTGGTGAGTTGGATCCGCTGGCGGGTGAGGAGGCCTGGGAGGCTCGGCAGGCCCAAACGTATTGTGAGGGTCTGTTGGGAACATCTGGCTGAGCCCTCTGTCAGGGGGGTCTTCAACTCCCACCTCCGGGAGAGCTTCAACCAGATACCGAGGGAGGCTGGGGACATTGAGTATGAATGGACCATGTTCTCCGCCTCCATTGTCGATGCGGCTGCCCGGAGCTGTGGTCGTAAGGTCTTCGGTGCCTGCCATGGCGGTAATCCCCGAACCCGGTGGTGGACACCAGAGGTAAGGGATGCCGTCAAGCTGAAGAAGGAGTCCTATCGGGCCTGGTTGGCTTGTGGGGCTCCCGAGGCAGCTGAAAGGTACCGACAGGCCAAGAGTGATGCAGCCCGGGCGGTTGTAGAGGCAAAAACTCGGATCTGGGAGAAGTTCGGTGAGGCCATGCCTCGGTCAGCCTCGAAGAGATTCTGGCAAACCATCTGGCGCCTCAGGAGAGGGAAGCAGTGCTCTACCAACACTATTTATAGTGGAGGTGGAGAGCTGCTGACCTCGACTGGGGACATTATCGGACTGTGGAAGGAATACTTTGAAGAGTTCCTCAATCCCACTGTTACGCTTTCCGTTGAGGAAACAGGGGCTGGGGGCTCGGGGGAGGACTCATCCATCACCCAAGCTGAAGTCACTTAGGTGGTCAAAAAGCTCTACTTGGTGGCAAGGCACTGGGGGTGGATGAGATTCGTCCTGAGCATCTCAAGTCTCTGGATGTTACAGGGCTGTCTTGGTTGACAAGCCTCTGTAACATCGCGTGGCAGTCGGGGACAGTACCCCTGGAGTGGCAGACAGGGGTGGTGGTCCCTCTTTTCAAGTAGGGGGACCGGAGGGTATGCTCCATCTATAGGGGAATCACAGTCCTCAGCCTCCCTGGGAAAGTCTATGCCAGGGTACTAGAGAGAAGGATTTGGCTGAGAGTCGAACCTCGGATCCAGGAGGAACAATGTGGTTTTCGTCCTGGTCGTGGAACACTGGACCAGCTCTATACTCTCTATAGGGTGCTCGAGGCTTCATGGGAGTTCGCCCAACCAGTCCACATGTGTTTTGTGGATCTGGAGAAAGCGTTCGACCGTGCCCCCCGTGGCGTCCTGTGGAGGGTGCTCTGGGAGTATGGAGTCCGGGGCCCTCTGCTAAGGGCTGTCAGGTCTCTGTACGACTGGAGCAAGAGCTTGGTTCGCATTGCCGGCAGTAAGTCAGACCAATTTCCAGTGCATGTTGGACTCCGCAGGGCTGCCCTTTGTCACCGGTTCTGTTCATAATTTTTATGGACAGGATTTCTAGGCGCAGCCAGGGGCGGAAGGAGTCCAGTTTGGGGACCACAGGATTTCATCCCTGCTTTTTGCGGATGATGTTGTCCTGTTGGTTCCATCAAGCCAAGACCTTCAGCATGTACTGGGGTGGTTTGCAGCCAAGTGTGAAGCAGCTGGGATGAGAATAAGCACCTCCAAGTCCGAGGAATGTTTTTATCTGCTTGGATCAAAAGTGTAACAAAGCTTTTATTCAGTGTACATTCTGTATCTCCAAGAGACTAAAAGCTAACTTAAATGTTTTACATGAATCATCATCTCCATCATTTCTTCTGTAGAAATATCAGCTGCCCTCCTGCTCTGAGAAGGAGCCCATGAGTCCATGTCTGTTACAGACCATATCCTGTAATCTCACCATGGGTTCAATATCGCCTCAAAATTCATCAGGACTTTAACATTTTCAGTGATCTGCCTTTTTAGACTGCACACACACACACACACACACACCCACACATTACTCTCATGACAACTTCTGTTCTTCCTCATTCCATTTTGTTGCCCCTAGCGACTGGAATGAGTTACAAAAACACTAAGCGCTGAATCTCATTCCTTTATCTACCTTCAATAACTCATTACAATCTTTTAATGTCCCGAACAGTAAAATTTTGCTAATAATTTGCTTTGTATATTTGTGGAGAGTGAACTTCTTGTTTTTTAATTGTTTACGTGAGTGTAAGCAAGTTGAGTATCAATGATTATTATTTATATTTATCTTGTTTACTGAATTGTATTGTATTGTATAACAATATGTCTCTATGCTTCAGTTTCTTTGGTCAGGTAGTCGCTGGAAATGAGAACTGCTGTCAAATCAACTTACCTGGTTAAATAAAGTTTAAATAAATAAACATGAATGTCATAAACAGAATGCACATCTTTTACTCATCTAAAGTTTCCAAAATGATATTTTCAGTTTGAGACTAATGCAGTGTTTCAACCCTCCTCTCCGATTTAAAATAAACCCATCCAATAACTGTGTACCTGTAATAAAACCAGTTTCTCCCAGCTAAAATAACTAGGAAGAAATTAATGACACCACTCGTCAACATTTTCCACAAACTAGTAGAAAACTATGTCCTTTAATGAGGACACAAATCAACCAAATAAGAGCTCCACTTGAGCTTAGTGAGTGGAGCAGTGAATTATTGATGAGTAAATCATTAAAACTGCTTGACATTTACCTTCAGATGGGTAAAATTCACCTGGCTGCCCACAGTTTGGCTCTTCAAAGTGAAAGTAAAACTCCAAGGTTTTACCTAGAGAGGTGTAAGGGTGTGTGTGTGTGGGTGCTGTTGGGTGTGTTTGTGGTCTCTCATTATCCAAATATGCAATATGACTGGTTGGACTGAGTCTTGGTCAGACTGAGGGTCGCTATGCTGAAGTATTAAGATATGAAACCTCCCTCATCAAAATCAGAATGAGAAAACTTTATTAATCCCGTTAGGGGAAATTTTAAAAAAAAAAAAAAAGACTTCGCGTGTGAACACAAAAACTTTGCTGCTCTTTGATGTTTTCATTATTATTGATTATTTGATGTTTCTATTATCACGGATGATTGATCGCTGAACTAGCTAGAGCTCCAATGGAACTAAATTCTCCATTTCAACAGTGATGTCTTCGAACACATTCAGGCTTCACATTAATGTGGATGGAACTGGACCGTTCACAGAGAAATCACCGATGATCACTGCCTCCAGTGGTCAATGTTTCGTTGCAATTCAAGCAAAATAACTCTGAGGTTGGCAAAATGACCTTGGTATGTACATCACACAAAGAACTTGTCTCTGTAATTTCAATATTCCTTAATGTCAGTATTTGACACCACTGACCATCACATCTCATTACAGAGGTTAAACTTTAATCGGTATCAGCGGAACCTCACTAAGCTTGAAGCTCAAGTCCTACTGATTGTGACTGACTCCTTGAGACACCTTCTGTGTCACCCATTGGTTTTCAAGTCCTAGTAACAATAATAACAAGTCATATTACATGGCTCTGAATCTGTATAACTTTCTGAGACAGAACCCATGAGATAAATATCATTTTCATTGTTTCCACCAGTTTCATATCTTGAATGAAGGCAGATATGTGTGCAGATAGATTCATAATGGGGAAGGGCCCCCACGCTGTGGGAGGAGGAGTTTAACATGGCTGTGAACACAAGCGGGATAAGCAGGTAAAGTAGACACCGAAGTCTTTCCTAAATTACCACATTAACTGAACAGATGTGTGTTCTCACATTACAGTTGTCGTTGACTGTAATAAAGCTTCCTGATAGTTATGACCAAATAGTGCTAAATCTTTACATGGCCCTCTTTCAACCATACTCTCTACAACATTAAGTCAAATTAAAATTCAAAGCTGCTCTTGAACTTGATACTGATGCCAGATATCTTTCTGCCTTTTTAAGAAGCAAAGAGGACACACAAAGTCCCACTGCGAATTACTCAGTTGTGTTCAAATGATTAGCTCATTTGGAAAACTTACATGAAAAAGAAATAAAAACCCAGTTCCTCTTGTTAAGTGGCATTTCACACTTCCACAAAATTTTATTTCATTAGTAAACGGGACTTGTGTGCTCAAATGACTGCTTGTGCAAGCACACACACACTGATGTTTTACTTGAACACCAGCAACAGAACACTCACAGTTGAAATACTGGATATAAGCACCTCTCAGCAGTCTGAAACTGCCACTTCCATTTAATCATATAAAATATTGTTTGACAAGAAAATGTAGTTGGTAACAATAAAAGTTACTCATTTTATCATATTAAGCTGACGCTGTTGTAGCATCTATACAGTTACACACACATACTCAGTCAAGTGGAAAATAGGTTACTAACATTAAGGTGATAAATTGGGCTCTGCTGGGCCTTAATCATTTCAAATTAAAAACAAAGAATTCAAGAATAAAACAAAAACAGAAATCAGTGCCTCTTGTGAATTAAGAATACCACACTCCAAAAAGTATCAGTTTCACAGGCAAAACAGATAAACTTACACATTTTACTGAAGTTCTGATAAGGAGCTCAAACAGTTAAAACACTGATATAAAGCTCTTATAAACACTTCCACAAATTACACACACACAGGCATACAAACAGATGAAACACAGGGTCAGAAGCCATGCCTGGTTTTCCTACTTCATCATTCAGGGAGCAAAGCTTTGTTTTCAGAGACCTTTCAGGCTGCGCAGCAATGAGAGCTAAGTCTGAGTTGCTTCAAATGTCTCCGCCTCGTCTCACATTTGGTGATATGGCGCATCATTGTCTTCAAGCGACAATGAGGACGCAAATAGACGCACTCTGATGGACGCTCATGCAAGTTTAAAACAAAATGCTGAAATTGTGACTCAAGAGCAGCATCTCTTTTCCAGAAACAATGAGTTGGCTGCTATCATCACCAACCTTTGTTGCTGTGACAAGGATCACAACCATAATCAAGGGTGAGCAGAGGCCAATTCAAAACAGGCCCACAGCACCTCCAGTATGGCGGCACAGGAATGAAAAGATGGTATTGTTCTTCTTGCACTCCTCCTAAAGTCGTTGGATTCAAACTCTTTTACTTCTTGACTCCCTTATGTTCACTATGTTTTTTGATGACTTTTATGTCTTTTTTATGTCTTTACTGATAATGGAAACTCACAAATTGAGGCTATAATGTGCCTCTCCTCCATTTTTTTTATTAATTGCAGAGCAATCTGGGGTAACACTTTAGAATAAACGAACCCTTATAAAGCACATTGGTCGATGGATCGTTGTGGTAACGTATTGTGTCACTTCCTGTTTGTTGCTGCTTCTGCACTGTGGTGTTAGAGTGTTATCCTAGCTTATCAACCAACTCCCAACTTTGCCGTGCCCAGTGGTCAATCTCTGAATCCCTGTACACGATATTGCTTTAGAAGAACATCTGTGGTGCACGTAAGCCCTCGGGATTTAACACTGCAATTTCATCTTAATCACTCTATCTCTCAACCATGCGAATAGCTGTTAGCAATGGCTTCTCTTTCTCCTGTTGTCTTCTCTCTCTTGCACGCAGGTGTGTGAGATGCTTAATGACTTCTCTGCCCTCCTTTAGCGATAAGGTAATGCTATGTGTATTGTAAATGTAGTATTTTGTAGCATTGAGGCGAGACTGAGGGAAGTAGAGGCTCTATAATCTCTATAATCGTCTCGTAGCAGCGCTGAAATGGCCATTCCCTGTAGCTGATGGGGACCAGCCTAGATTGAAGGCTACAGCCAGCCATCCTACGCTAGCTCCTGTC
>JAFBJY010000060.1:20000-33058 GCA_016801885.1 Toxotes chatareus | reverse complement strand
CTAACCTAACCTAACCTAACCCTAACCTAACCTAACCCTAACCTAACCCTAACCCTAACCCTAACCTAACCTAACCCTAACCTAATTAATAATCCTAACCCTAACCACTTTAATTATTTTTTTACCTAACCACTTTAATTATTTATTTTAACCTGAAAAAACCCACACCTAACCTAACCCTAACCCTAACTCCATATATGATTTTGAAAAAACATCTACTTAAAATCACTACCAATCGACTCAAATGGTCTGAAACGTGCTCTAACTACTTTCTGGAGGAAGTTTTTCGGCTGTGACACTTAGTCATTTTCCACTCAGGTTCGCATGCTGCGATCTGATTGGACGACCGTTTTCTTGAATAACTCCCGAACCGTACATCCTAGACACTTGGAAACCACGTTCGTCTAATATAATTCGACCATTCTGCATCCAACGGTACCACCCACGACTCTCTACGACCTTCCTGTCCGGAATACAGGAAAAACAAACTTTATTTCGGCCATATCTCCGGACTCGAACGTTGTACAGGCTCGAGGTGGTACCAATAAACCCGTACCCGAAAATAGGGGGTACAAGGTGGTTTCATGTCTCTACGACCTTCCGTTCCCGATATACCTGCACCTTTGAAGTTATCGTCGAGGCGGCGATAGAGTGGTTTTCATCCCCTAACCTAACCCTAACCCTAAACTTCTAACCCCTAACCCTACCCTAACCTAACCTAACCTAACCTAACCCTAACCCTAACCCTAACCCTAACCCTAACCCTAACCTAACCCTAACCTAACCTAATAACCACTTTAATTATTTTTTTAAAAAAAAAAACCCACCTAACCTAACTAACCTAACCCTAACTCCATATATGATTTTGAAAAACATCTCATAAAATCACTACCAATCGACTCCAAATGGTCTGAAACGTGCTCCTAACTACTTTCTGGAGGAAGTTTTTCGGCTGTGACACTTAGTCATTTTCCACTCAGGTTAGCATGCTGCGATCTGATTGGACGACCGTTTTCTTGAATAACTCCCGAACCGTACATCCTAGACACTTGGAAACCACGTTCGTCTAATATAATTCGACCATTCTGCATCCAACGGTACCACCACGACTCTCTACGACCTTCCTGTCCGGAGATACAGGAAAAACAAACTTTATTTCGGCCATATCTCCGGACTCGAACGTTGTACAGGCTCGAGGTGGTACCAATCAAAAACCCATACCCGAAAATAGGGGGTACAAGGTGGTTTCATGTCTCTACGACCTTCCGTTCCCGAGATATGCACCTTTGAAGTTATCGTCAGAGGCGGCGATAGATGTGGTTTTCATCCCTTTTCATCTAACCTAACCTAACCTAACCTAACCTAACCCCTCTTCCTACCTAACCTAACCCTAAGGTGGTACCCTAACCCTAACCCCTAACCCCTAACTTCTTTAACCTAACCCTAACCTAACCTAACCTAACCCTAAACCCCTAACCCTAACCTAACCTAACCCTAACTAATTTATTTTAAAGAAAAAAACCCACACCTAACCTAACCCTAACCCTAACTCCATATATGATTTTGAAAAAACATCTCATAAAATCACTACCAATCGACTCAAATGGTCTGAAACGTGCTCCTAACTACTTTCTGGAGGAAGTTTTTCGGCTGTGACACTTAGTCATTTTTCCACTCAGGTTACGCATGCTGCGATCTGATTGGACGACCGTTTTCTTGAATAACTCCCGAACCGTACATCCTAGACACTTGGAAACCACGTTCGTCTAATATAATTCGACCATTCTGCATCCAACGGTACCACCACGACTCTCTACGACCTTCCTGTCCGGAGATACAGGAAAAACAAACTTTATTTCGGCCATATCTCCGGACTCGAACGTTGTACAGGCTCGAGGTGGTACCAATAAAACCCGTACCCGAAAATAGGGGGTACAAGGTGGTTTCATGTCTCTACGACCTTCCGTTCCCGAGATATGCACCTTTGAAGTTATCGTCGGAGGCGGCGATAGAGTGGTTTTCATCCCCTAACCTAACCTAACCTAATCCCTAACCTAACCTACCCTAACCTAACCCTAACCCTTCTTCTACCCCTAACCTAACCCTACCCTAACCTAACCTAACCTAACTATCCTAACCTAATTAATAAACCCTAACCTAACCTAACTTTACCACTTTTATTTATTTTTAACCTAAAATAAAAAAAACCCACCTAACCTAACCCTAACCCCTAACTCCATATATGATTTTGAAAAAACATCTCATAAAATCACTACCAATCGACTCAAATGGTCTGAAACGTGCTCCTAACTACTTTCTGGAGGAAGTTTTTCGGCTGTGACACTTAGTCATTTTTCCACTCAGGTTAGCATGCTGCGATCTGATTGG
Organism: Toxotes chatareus; assembly: GCA_016801885.1. Classification (NCBI taxonomy): domain Eukaryota; kingdom Metazoa; phylum Chordata; class Actinopteri; family Toxotidae; genus Toxotes; species Toxotes chatareus. The sequence goes on along the minus strand of JAFBJY010000060.1, from coordinate 30,670 downwards.
ACGACCGTTTTTCTTGAATAACTCCCGAACCGTACATCCTAGACACTTGGAAACCACGTTCGTCTAATATAATTCGACCATTCTGCATCCAACGGTACCACCCACGACTCTCTACGACCTTCCTGTCCGGAGATACAGGAAAAACAAACTTTATTTCGGCCATATCTCCGGACTCGAACGTTGTACAGGCTCGAGGTGGTACCAATAAACCCGTACCCGAAAATAGGGGGTACAAGGTGGTTTCATGTCTCTACGACCTTCCGTTCCCGAGATATGCACCTTTGAAGTTATCGTCGAGGCGGCGATAGAGTGGTTTTCATCCCTTAACCTAACCTAACCCCCTAACCCCTAAACCTAACCCTAACTAACCCTAACCCTAACCCTAACTACCCCTAACTCTCCCCTAAACCTAGTTTTCCTGTGACCTAATTTTTCCCTAACCCCTAACCCTAACCTAACCCTAATCCTAAAACCTAACCTCCTTCTCCAACCCTAACTCTAACCTTCCTAACCTTACCTAACTTTCCGTTGTACTAACGAGAGGTTTCCTAACCCTAACCCTAATCCTAACCTAACCACTTTAATTATTTATTTTATTAATTTTAAAAAAAAACCCACACCTAACCTAACCTAACCCTAACTCCATATATGATTTTGAAAAAACATCTCATAAAATCACTACCAATCGACTCCAAATGGTCTGAAACGTGCTCCTAACTACTTTCTGGAGGAAGTTTTTCGGCTGTGACACTTAGTCATTTTTCCACTCAGGTTCGCATGCTGCGATCTGATTGGACGACCGTTTTTCTTGAATAACTCCCGAACCGTACATCCTAGACACTTGGAAACCACGTTCGTCTAATATAATTCGACCATTCTGCATCCAACGGTACCACCCACGACTCTCTACGACCTTCCTGTCCGGAGATACAGGAAAAACAAACTTTATTTCGGCCATATCTCCGGACTCGAACGTTGTACAGGCTCGAGGTGGTACCAATAAACCCGTACCCGAAAATAGGGGGTACAAGGTGGTTTCATGTCTCTACGACCTTCCGTTCCCGAGATATGCACCTTTGAAGTTATCGTCGAGGCGGCGATAGGTGGTTTTCATCCCTTAATAACCTAAGTACCCCTAACCTTTCATAACCTAACCCCTAACCTAACCTAACCTAACCCTAAAACGAAAAAACTTTCATCCCTAACCCTAACCTAATTAAACCCTAACCTCCTAACCCTAACCACTTTAACCCTATTTATTTTAAAAGAAAAAAAACACCTAACCCTAACCTAACCCTAACTCCATATATGATTTTGAAAAAACATCTGCATAAAATCACTACCAATCGACTCAAATGGTCTGAAACGTGCTCCTAACTACTTTCTGGAGGAAGTTTTTCGGCTGTGACACTTAGTCATTTTCCACTCAGGTTAGCATGCTGCGATCTGATTGGACGACCGTTTTCTTGAATAACTCCCGAACCGTACATCCTAGACACTTGGAAACCACGTTCGTCTAATATAATTCGACCATTCTGCATCCAACGGTACCACCCACGACTCTCTACGACCTTCCTGTCCGGAGATACAGGAAAAACAAACTTTATTTCGGCCATATCTCCGGACTCGAACGTTGTACAGGCTCGAGGTGGTACCAATAAACCCGTACCCGAAAATAGGGGGTACAAGGTGGTTTCATGTCTCTACGACCTTCCGTTCCCGAGATATGCACCTTTGAAGTTATCGTCGAGGAAGGCGGCGATAGGTGGTTTTCATCCCTTAACCTAACCCTAACCCTACCTAACCTAACCTAACCCTAACCCCCTAACCCTATGATTTAAAAAAACCTAACCTAACCTAACTAAACTCCCTAACCTAACCTAACTACTTTCTGGAGGAAGTTTTTCGGCCCTCGGCTGTGACTCAAGCATGCTGCGATCTGATTGGACGACCGTTTTCTTGAATAACTCCCGAACCCTAACACTTGGAAACCACGTTCGTCTAATATAATTCGACCATTCCTAACTCTCTAACCTTCCTTCCTGGAGATAACAAACTTTATTTCTATCTCCGGACTCGAACGTTGTACAGGCTCGAGGTGGTACCAATGGAAAACCCGTACCCGAAAAAGGGGGTACAAGGTGGTTTCATGTCTCTCGACCTTCCGTTCCCGAGATATGCACCTTTGAAGTTATCGTCGAGGCGGCGGCGATAGGTTTTCATCCCCTTAACCTAACCCTAACCCTAACCCCTAACCCTAACCCTAACCTAACTTCATCATTTAACCTAGCCCCTAACCCTAATTAATAATCCTAACCCTAACCACTTTAATTATTTATTTAAAGAAAAAAACCCACACCTAACCCTAACCCTAACCCTAACTCCATATATGATTTTGAAAAAACATCTCGCATAAAATCACTACCAATCGACTCCAAATGGTCTGAAACGTGCTCCTAACTACTTTCTGGAGGAAGTTTTTCGGCTGTGACACTTAGTCATTTTCCACTCAGGTTAGCATGCTGCGATCTGATTGACGACCGTTTTCTTGAATAACTCCCGAACCGTACATCCTAGACACTTGGAAACCACGTTCGTCTAATATAATTCGACCATTCTGCATCCAACGGTACCACCCACGACTCTCTACGACCTTCCTGTCCGGAGATACAGGAAAAACAAACTTTATTTCGGCCATATCTCCGGACTCGAACGTTGTACAGGCTCGAGGTGGTACCAATGGAAAAACCCGTACCCGAAAATAGGGGGTACAAGGTGGTTTCATGTCTCTACGACCTTCCGTTCCCGAGATATGCACCTTTGAAGTTATCAGGAGGCGGCGATAGTGGTTTTCATCCCTTCATAACCCTAACCTAACCTAACCCTAACCTAACCCTAACCCTAACCTAACCTAAAACCTAACCTAACCTCTTCCCTAACCCCTACCTAACCCTAACCTAACCTACAAGGTGGTTTCATGTCCCTAACCCTAACCTAACCCTAACTCCATATATGATTTCCTAACCCTAACCACTTTAATTATTTATTTTAAGAAAAAAAACACCCACAACCTAACCTAACTCCTATGATTTTGAAAAAACATCTCATAAAATCACTACCAATCGACTCCAAATGGTCTGAAACGTGCTCCTAACTACTTTCTGGAGGAAGTTTTTCGGCTGTGACACTTAGTCATTTTTCCACTCAGGTTCGCATGCTGCGATCTGATTGGACGACCGTTTTCTTGAATAACTCCCGAACCGTACATCCTAGACACTTGGAAACCACGTTCGTCTAATATAATTCGACCATTCTGCATCCAACGGTACCACCCACGACTCTCTACGACCTTCCTGTCCGGAGATACAGGAAAAACAAACTTTATTTCGGCCATATCTCCGGACTCGAACGTTGTACAGGCTCGAGGTGGTACCAATGGAAAACCCGTACCCGAAAATAGGGGGTACAAGGTGGTTTCATGTCTCTACGACCTTCCGTTCCCGAGATATGCACCTTTGAAGTTATCGTCGAGGCGGCGATAGATGGTTTTCATCCCTTAACCTAACCCTAACCTTTCTAACCCCTAACCTAACCCTAACCCCCTAACCTAACCTAACCCCTAACCCTAACCCTAACCCTAAACCCTAACCTAACCCTTAACCTAACCTAAAAAAAAAACCTAACCTAACCTAACCCTAACTCCATATATGATTTTGAAAAAACATCTACATAAAATCACTACCAATCGACTCAAATGGTCTGAAACGTGCTCCTAACTACTTTCTGGAGGAAGTTTTTCGGCTGTGACACTTAGTCATTTTCCACTCAGGTTAGCATGCTGCGATCTGATTGGACGACCGTTTTCTTGAATAACTCCCGAACCGTACATCCTAGACACTTGGAAACCACGTTCGTCTAATATAATTCGACCATTCTGCATCCAACGGTACCACCCACGACTCTCTACGACCTTCCTGTCCGGAGATACAGGAAAAACAAACTTTATTTCGGCCATATCTCCGGACTCGAACGTTGTACAGGCTCGAGGTGGTACCAATAAACCCGTACCCGAAAATAGGGGGTACAAGGTGGTTTCATGTCTCTACGACCTTCCGTTCCCGAGATATGCACCTTTGAAGTTATCGTCGGAGGCGGCGATGAGGTGTTTTCATCCCTTAACCTAACCTAACCCTAACCTAACCCTAACCTAACCCTAAACCCCCTAACCCTAACCCCTAACCTAACCTAACCTAACCTTAACCCCTAATTAATAATCCTAACCCTAACCACTAACCTAATTATTTAACCTAAAAGAAAAAAACCCACACCTAACCTAACCCTAACCTAACCCTAACCTAACTCCATATGATTTTGAAAAAACATCTCATAAAATCACTACCAATCGACTCAAATGGTCTGAAACGTGCTCCTAACTACTTTCTGGAGGAAGTTTTTCGGCTGTGACACTTAGTCATTTTTCCACTCAGGTTCGCATGCTGCGATCTGATTGGACGACCGTTTTTCTTGAATAACTCCCGAACCGTACATCCTAGACACTTGGAAACCACGTTCGTCTAATATAATTCGACCATTCTGCATCCAACGGTACCACCACGACTCTCTACGACCTTCCTGTCCGGAGATACAGGAAAAACAAACTTTATTTCGGCCATATCTCCGGACTCGAACGTTGTACTCGGCTCGGTGGTACCAATGGTACCGAAAATAGGGGGTACAAGGTGGTTTCATGTCTCTACGACCTTCCGTACCCCGAGATATGCACCTTTGAAGGGGGTACAAGGTGGTTTCATCCCTTCTCTAACGACCTTCCGTTCCCGAGATATGCACCTTTGAAGTTATATACCCTGAAAAACCCTAAGGCGGCGACTATGGTCTGAAACGTGCTCTAACCCTAACCTAAGTTTTCTAACCTTTTCATTTTTCCTAACCCCTAACCTTGGACGACCTTTTTTAACCTAACCCCTAACCTACCCCTAACCTAACCTTCCCCTAACCTAACCTAACGACCTTCCTGTCCCCTAAAAACTTCTTCTTTCGGCCCTAACCTAACCTAACCCTAGGCCTAACCTAACCCTAACCCCTAACCTAACCCCTAACCTAACTAATCCTAATATTTAGCCCTAACCCTAATTCCTAACCCTAACCTAACTTTAATTATTTATTTTAAAAAAAAAAAAACACCACACCTAACCTAACCTAACCCTAACTCCATATATGATTTTGAAAAAACATCTCATAAAATCACTACCAATCGACTCCAAATGGTCTGAAACGTGCTCCTAACTACTTTCTGGAGGAAGTTTTTCGGCTGTGACACTTAGTCATTTTTCCACTCAGGTTCGCATGCTGCGATCTGATTGGACGACCGTTTTCTTGAATAACTCCCGAACCGTACATCCTAGACACTTGGAAACCACGTTCGTCTAATATAATTCGACCATTCTGCATCCAACGGTACCACCCACGACTCTCTACGACCTTCCTGTCCGGAGATACAGGAAAAACAAACTTTATTTCGGCCATATCTCCGGACTCGAACGTTGTACAGGCTCGAGGTGGTACCAATAAACCCGTACCCGAAAATAGGGGGTACAAGGTGGTTTCATGTCTCTACGACCTTCCGTTCCCGAGATATGCACCTTTGAAGTTATCGTCAGGAGGCGGCGATAGGTGGTTTTCATCCCCTAACCTAACCTAACCTAACCCTAACCTAACCCTAACCCTAACCTAACCTAACCTACTTCTTCTAACCTAACTTCTTAACCTAACCTAACCTAACCTAACCTACTTCCTAACCTAACCTTTAACCCTAAGCCCTAACCCTAATTAATAATCCCTACCCTAACCACTTTAATTATTTATTTTAAAAAAAAAAAACCCACACCTAACCCTAACCCTAACCCTAACTCCATATATGATTTTGAAAAAACATCTAACATAAAATCACTACCAATCGACTCCAAATGGTCTGAAACGTGCTCCTAACTACTTTCTGGAGGAAGTTTTTCGGCTGTGACACTTAGTCATTTTTCCACTCAGGTTAGCATGCTGCGATCTGATTGGACGACCGTTTTCTTGAATAACTCCCGAACCGTACATCCTAGACACTTGGAAACCACGTTCGTCTAATATAATTCGACCATTCTGCATCCAACGGTACCACCACGACTCTCTACGACCTTCCTGTCCGGAGATACAGGAAAAACAAACTTTATTTCGGCCATATCTCCGGACTCGAACGTTGTACAGGCTCGAGGTGGTACCAATAAACCCGTACCCGAAAATAGGGGGTACAAGGTGGTTTCATGTCTCTACGACCTTCCGTTCCCGAGATATGCACCTTTGAAGTTATCGTCAGGCGAGCGCGGCGATAACCTATGGTTTTCATAACCCCCCCTAACCTAACCTAACCCTAACCTAACCTAACCCTAACCCTAACCCCCTAACCCTAAACCCTAACCCTAACCCTAACCCTAACCTAACCTAACCTAACTTTAATTATTTTTTAAAGAAAAAAAAAACACCTAACTTAACTAACCTAACCCTAACTCCATATATGATTTTGAAAAACATCTCGCATAAAATCACTACCAATCGACTCAAATGGTCTGAAACGTGCTCCTAACTACTTTCTGGAGGAAGTTTTTCGGCTGTGACACTAGTCATTTTTCCACTCAGGTTACGCATGCTGCGATCTGATTGGACGACCGTTTTCTTGAATAACTCCCGAACCGTACATCCTAGACACTTGGAAACCACGTTCGTCTAATATAATTCGACCATTCTGCATCCAACGGTACCACCACGACTCTCTACGACCTTCCTGTCCGGAGATACAGGAAAAACAAACTTTATTTCGGCCATATCTCCGGACTCGAACGTTGTACAGGCTCGAGGTGGTACCAATGGAAAACCCGTACCCGAAAATAGGGGGTACAAGGTGGTTTCATGTCTCTACGACCTTCCGTTCCCGAGATATGCACCTTTGAAGTTATCGTCAGAGGCGGCGATAAGTGGTTTTCATACCCTTAACCTAACCTAGGGGGTACAAGGTGGTTTCATGTCTCTAACCTAACCTTCCCTTCCCGAATATGCACCTAAACCTTCTTCTTCTTAACCTAACCTACCCCTAACCTAACCTACCTAACCCTAACCCTTAACCTAATTAATACCCTAACCCTAATTATTTATTTTAAAAAAAAAAACCACACCTAACCTAACCCTAACTCCATATATGATTTTGAAAAAACATCATAAAATCACTACCAATCGACTCAAATGGTCTGAAACGTGCTCCTAACTACTTTCTGGAGGAAGTTTTTCGGCTGTGACACTTAGTCATTTTTCCACTCAGGTTAGCATGCTGCGATCTGATTGGACGACCGTTTTCTTGAATAACTCCCGAACCGTACATCCTAGACACTTGGAAACCACGTTCGTCTAATATAATTCGACCATTCTGCATCCAACGGTACCACCCACGACTCTCTACGACCTTCCTGTCCGGAGATACAGGAAAAACAAACTTTATTTCGGCCATATCTCCGGACTCGAACGTTGTACAGGCTCGAGGTGGTACCAATAAACCCGTACCCGAAAATAGGGGGTACAAGGTGGTTTCATGTCTCTACGACCTTCCGTTCCCGAGATATGCACCTTTGAAGTTATCGTTAGAGGCGGCGATAGAGTGGTTTTCGATAACCCCTACCTAACCTAACCTAACCCTATGGTTTTCTAACCTAACCCTAACCCTAACCTAACCCCTAACCTAACCTAACCTAACCTAACCCCTAACCTAACCCTAACCCTAACCTAAAAGGGGTACAAGGTGGTTTCATGTCTCTACGACCCTTCCCGAACTAACCTAACCCTAGGTGGTTTTCCTAACCCTAACCTAACCTAACCCTAAAAACCCACCCCTAACCCTAACCTAACCCTAACCACTTTAATTATTTATTTTAAAAGAAAAAAACCCACACCTAACCCTAACCCTAACTCCATATATGATTTTGAAAAAACATCTCATAAAATCACTACCAATCGACTCCAAATGGTCTGAAACGTGCTCCTAACTACTTTCTGGAGGAAGTTTTTCGGCTGTGACACTTAGTCATTTTTCCACTCAGGTTAGCATGCTGCGATCTGATTGGACGACCGTTTTTCTTGAATAACTCCCGAACCGTACATCCTAGACACTTGGAAACCACGTTCGTCTAATATAATTCGACCATTCTGCATCCAACGGTACCACCCACGACTCTCTACGACCTTCCTGTCCGGAGATACAGGAAAAACAAACTTTATTTCGGCCATATCTCCGGACTCGAACGTTGTACAGGCTCGAGGTGGTACCAATAAACCCGTACCCGAAAATAGGGGGTACAAGGTGGTTTCATGTCTCTACGACCTTCCGTTCCCGAGATATGCACCTTTGAAGTTATCGTCGGAGGCGGCGATAAGTGGTTTTCATCCCTTAACCTAACCCTAACCTAACCTAACCTAACCCTAACCCTAACCTAATTTTGAAAAAACATCTAACCCTAACTTCCCTAACCTAACCCTAACCTAAACCTTCCCTAACTACCTAACCACTAAATTAAACCACGTTCGTCTAATATAATTTATCCCTTAACCTAACCCTAACTTTATTCATACCAACCTAACCTAACTACTTTCTGGAGGAAGTTTTTCGGCTGTGACCTAGTCAACTCCCTATCTGATTGGACGAGGCCTGAAACCCGTTCGTCTAATATAATTCGACCATTCTACAAAGGTGGACTCTTCACCTTCCTGTCCGGAGATACAGGAAAAACAAACCTTCCATATTCCGGACTCGAACGTTGTACAGGCTCGAGGTGGTACCAATCAACCCGTATACCCGAAAATAGGTACAAGGTGGTTTCATGTCTCTACGACCTTCCGTTCCCGAGATATGCACCTTTGAAGTTATCGTAACGATAGGTGGTTTTCATCCCTTAACCTCTAACCCCTAACCCCTAAACCCTAACCTAACTAAACCTAATTAATAATCCTAACCCTAACCACTTTAATTATTTATTTTAAGAGAAAAAAACCCACACCTAACCCTAACCCTAACCCTAACTCCATATATGATTTTGAAAAAACATCTCATAAAATCACTACCAATCGACTCAAATGGTCTGAAACGTGCTCCTAACTACTTTCTGGAGGAAGTTTTTCGGCTGTGACACTTAGTCATTTTCCACTCAGGTTCGCATGCTGCGATCTGATTGGACGACCGTTTTCTTGAATAACTCCCGAACCGTACATCCTAGACACTTGGAAACCACGTTCGTCTAATATAATTCGACCATTCTGCATCCAACGGTACCACCCACGACTCTCTACGACCTTCCTGTCCGGAGATACAGGAAAAACAAACTTTATTTCGGCCATATCTCCGGACTCGAACGTTGTACAGGCTCGAGGTGGTACCAATAAACCCGTACCCGAAAATAGGGGGTACAAGGTGGTTTCATGTCTCTACGACCTTCCGTTCCCGAGATATGCACCTTTGAAGTTATCGTCAGGCGGCGATAGTGGTTTTCATCCCTTAACCTAACCTAACCCTAACCTAACCCTGAGTGGTTTTCATCTACGCAAAATCCTACCACTGTCGACTCAAATGGTCTACGTGCTCCTAACTACCTAAGTTTTTCGGCTGTGACACTTAGTCATTTTTCCACCTTAAGCCTAACCCTAACCCCTAACCTAACCTAACCTAACCTAACCCTTCGTCTAACCCTTCGACCCTAACCCTAACCCTAACCTAACCTAACTAACCTAACCTGACAAACCGGAAGCCCCTGACTCTTCAGGAAAAACAAACTTATTTCATAACCTCCTATCTTCACCGTTCGAACCTATTCCCTATTTCGGCCATTCCCCTAACCGAAAAGGGGGTACAAGGTGGTAAACTTCTCTCTACGACCTTCCGTTCCCCCTAACTTTAACCTTTAACTTAGCCCTAACCCTAATCCCCCTAACCACTTTAATTATTTATTTTAAAGAAAAAAAACCCCCCACCTAACCCTAACCTAACCCTAACTCCATATATGATTTTGAAAAAACATCTCATAAAATCACTACCAATCGACTCAAATGGTCTGAAACGTGCTCCTAACTACTTTCTGGAGGAAGTTTTTCGGCTGTGACACTTAGTCATTTTTCCACTCAGGTTCGCATGCTGCGATCTGATTGGACGACCGTTTTTCTTGAATAACTCCCGAACCGTACATCCTAGACACTTGGAAACCACGTTCGTCTAATATAATTCGACCATTCTGCATCCAACGGTACCACCCACGACTCTCTACGACCTTCCTGTCCGGAGATACAGGAAAAACAAACTTTATTTCGGCCATATCTCCGGACTCTCGAACGTTGTACAGGCTCGAGGGGGTGGTACCAATAAACCCCGTACCCGAAAATAGGGGGTACAAGGTGGTTTCATGTCTCTACGACCTTCCGTTCCCGAGATATGCACCTTTGAAGTTATCGTCGAGGCGGCGATAAGTAGTTTTCATCCCTTAACCTAACCCTAACCCTAACCTAACCCCTAACCCCCTAGGTTCTTCTAACCCTAACTGGTTTTCATGCACCCTAACCTAACCCTAACCTAATCCTAA
>JAFBJY010000060.1:0-15000 GCA_016801885.1 Toxotes chatareus | reverse complement strand
GGTTAAGCCTGCGATCTAACCTACTCCCGAACCGTACCCTTAACCACCTAATTCTAATTCTGCCAACGGTACCCCACGACTCTCTACGACCTTCCTGTCCGGAGATACAGGAAAAACAAACTTTATTTCGGCCATATCTCGGGACTAACCTACCTTGTACAGGCTCGAGGTGGTACCAATAAACCCTACCGAAATGGGGGTACAAGGTGGTTTCATGTCTCTCTCTACGACCTTCGTTTCGAGATATGCCTTTGAAGTTATCGTCAGGCGGCGATAACCCTAACCTAACCCCTAACCCTAACCCCTATTTATTTAGCCCTAACCCCTAATCCTAACCCTAACCACTTTAATTATTTATTTTAAAGAAAAAAAACCCACACCTAACCTAACCTAACCCTAACTCCATATATGATTTTGAAAAAACATCTCATAAAATCACTACCAATCGACTCAAATGGTCTGAAACGTGCTCCTAACTACTTTCTGGAGGAAGTTTTTCGGCTGTGACACTTAGTCATTTTTCCACTCAGGTTAGCATGCTGCGATCTGATTGGACGACCGTTTTCTTGAATAACTCCCGAACCGTACATCCTAGACACTTGGAAACCACGTTCGTCTAATATAATTCGACCATTCTGCATCCAACGGTACCACCCACGACTCTCTACGACCTTCCTGTCCGGAGATACAGGAAAAACAAACTTTATTTCGGCCATATCTCCGGACTCGAACGTTGTACAGGCTCGAGGTGGTACCAATAAACCCGTACCCGAAAATAGGGGGTACAAGGTGGTTTCATGTCTCTACGACCTTCCGTTCCCGAGATATGCACCTTTGAAGTTATCGTCGAGGCGGCGATAGGTGGTTTTCATCCCTTAACCTAACCTAACCCCTAAACCTAACCTAACCCTAACCTAACCTAACCTAACCTAACCCCCCTAACCTAACCTAACCTAACCTTCCCTAACCCTAACCCTAACCTAACCCTAACCTAACCCTACTCCCCTAACCTAACCTAACCCGAAACCTGGTTTCATCTAACTCTCGACCTTCTTCGAGATAACCCTTTAACCCTACGATCTTATTTTCATCCCTTACCCTAACCTAATCCTAACCCTAATTCTTCATTAACCCCCTAACCCTAACCCTAACCTAATAATCCTAACCTAATTATTTATTTTAAGAAAAAAACCCACACCTAACCCTAACCCTAACTCCATATATGATTTTGAAAAAACATCTCATAAAATCACTACCAATCGACTCAAATGGTCTGAAACGTGCTCCTAACTACTTTCTGGAGGAAGTTTTTCGGCTGTGACACTTAGTCATTTTTCCACTCAGGTTAGCATGCTGCGATCTGATTGGACGACCGTTTTCTTGAATAACTCCCGAACCGTACATCCTAGACACTTGGAAACCACGTTCGTCTAATATAATTCGACCATTCTGCATCCAACGGTACCACCCACGACTCTCTACGACCTTCCTGTCCGGAGATACAGGAAAAACAAACTTTATTTCGGCCATATCTCCGGACTCGAACGTTGTACAGGCTCGAGGTGGTACCAATAAACCCGTACCCGAAAATAGGGGGTACAAGGTGGTTTCATGTCTCTACGACCTTCCGTTCCCGAGATATGCACCTTTGAAGTTATATCGGCGAGGCGGCGATTAATGTTTTTTAACCTAACCTAACCCTAACTTTCTCCCTAACCTAACCCTAACCTAACCCTAACCCTAACCTAACCTTCTTCTAACCCCCTAACCTAAACCTAACCTAGGCTCGAGGTACGTTTTCCCCCTAACCCCTAACCTAACCTAACCTAACCTAACGACCTTCCGTTCACGATATGCACCTTTGACTTTATCCTAAGGTGCGAACCTCAACCCTACCCCTAACCCTAACCTAACCTAATTAACCTAAACCTTCTTAACCTTTTAACCTTAGCCCTAACCTAATCCTTTAATTATTTATTTTAAAGAAAAAAAACCCACACCTAACCCTAACCCTAACCCTAACTCCATATATGATTTTGAAAAAACATCTCATAAAATCACTACCAATCGACTCCAAATGGTCTGAAACGTGCTCCTAACTACTTTCTGGAGGAAGTTTTTCGGCTGTGACACTTAGTCATTTTCCACTCAGGTTCGCATGCTGCGATCTGATTGGACGACCGTTTTCTTGAATAACTCCCGAACCGTACATCCTAGACACTTGGAAACCACGTTCGTCTAATATAATTCGACCATTCTGCATCCAACGGTACCACCCACGACTCTCTACGACCTTCCTGTCCGGAGATACAGGAAAAACAAACTTTATTTCGGCCATATCTCCGGACTCGAACGTTGTACAGGCTCGAGGTGGTACCAATAAACCCGTACCCGAAAATAGGGGGTACAAGGTGGTTTCATGTCTCTACGACCTTCCGTTCCCGAGATATGCACCTTTGAAGTTATCGTCGGAGGCGGCGATAAGTAACCCCTAACCTAACCCTTCTTCCTTCTTCTAACCTAACCTAACCCTAACCTAACCTAACCTAACCTAACCCCTAACCCTAACCTAACCTAACCTAACCTAACCTAACCCTAACCTAACCCTAACCTAATAACCCTAACCTAAACCTAACCCTAACCTAACCCTAACTCTAACCTAACCCTAACCCTAACCCCTTTAACCTAAAAACTAAAGTTAACCTAACCTAACCCTAACCCCTAATCCTAAAAAAAACCCTAACCTAACCTAACCCTAACCCTAACCCTAACTCCATATATGATTTGAAAAAACATCTCATAAAATCACTACCAATCGACTCAAATGGTCTGAAACGTGCTCCTAACTACTTTCTGGAGGAAGTTTTTCGGCTGTGACACTTAGTCATTTTTCCACTCAGGTTACGCATGCTGCGATCTGATTGGACGACCGTTTTCTTGAATAACTCCCGAACCGTACATCCTAGACACTTGGAAACCACGTTCGTCTAATATAATTCGACCATTCTGCATCCAACGGTACCACCACGACTCTCTACGACCTTCCTGTCCGGAGATACAGGAAAAACAAACTTTATTTCGGCCATATCTCCGGACTCGAACGTTGTACAGGCTCGAGGTGGTACCAATAAACCCGTACCCGAAAATAGGGGGTACAAGGTGGTTTCATGTCTCTACGACCTTCCGTTCCCGAGATATGCACCTTTGAAGTTATCGTCGAGGCGGCGATAGGTGGTTTTCATCCCTTAACCTAACCTAACCCTAACCCTAACCTAACCTAACCTAACCTCCTACCCCCCTAACCTAACCTAACCTAACCTAACCTCTTCTTCTAACCCTAACCTAACCTACCCTAACCTAATCTCTAACCTACCTAACCTAACCTAACCTTCCCTTAACCCTAACCTAACCCCTAACCCCTAACCCCCTAACCTAACTAACTTTAATTATTTATTTTCCTAACCCTAAAAAAAACCCCACACCTAACCTACCCACACCTAACCCCTAACTCCATATATGATTTTGAAAAAACATCTACATAAAATCACTACCAATCGACTCAAATGGTCTGAAACGTGCTCCTAACTACTTTCTGGAGGAAGTTTTTCGGCTGTGACACTTAGTCATTTTCACTCAGGTTAGCATGCTGCGATCTGATTGGACGACCGTTTTTCTTGAATAACTCCCGAACCGTACATCCTAGACACTTGGAAACCACGTTCGTCTAATATAATTCGACCATTCTGCATCCAACGGTACCACCCACGACTCTCTACGACCTTCCTGTCCGGAGATACAGGAAAAACAAACTTTATTTCGGCCATATCTCCGGACTCGAACGTTGTACAGGCTCGAGGTGGTACCAATAAACCCGTACCCGAAAATAGGGGGTACAAGGTGGTTTCATGTCTCTACGACCTTCCGTTCCCGAGATATGCACCTTTGAAGTTATCGTCAGGCGGCGATAGGTGGTTTTCATCCCTTAACCTAACCTAACCTAACCTAACCCTAACCCTAACCCCTAACCTTAACTCCCACCTAACCTCCTCTAACCTAACCTAACCTTCTAACCTAACTAACCTAACCTGGTTTTAATCCTAACCCTAACCTAACCTAACCTAACCTAAACCCCTAACCTTACCCACCCTTACCCCTAACCTAACCTTCCGTTAACCCCTAACCTAGGTCTTAACCCTAACTCCTAACCCTAATTAATAACCCTAACCCTAACCACTTTAATTATTTATTTTAAAATAAAAAAAAACCCACACCTAACCTAACCCTAAACCCCTAACTCCATATATGATTTTGAAAAACATCTACATAAAATCACAATCGAATCGACTCAAATGGTCTGAAACGTGCTCCTAACTACTTTCTGGAGGAAGTTTTTCGGCTGTGACACTTAGTCATTTTCCACTCAGGTTCGCATGCTGCGATCTGATTGGACGACCGTTTTCTTGAATAACTCCCGAACCGTACATCCTAGACACTTGGAAACCACGTTCGTCTAATATAATTCGACCATTCTGCATCCAACGGTACCACCCACGACTCTCTACGACCTTCCTGTCCGGAGATACAGGAAAAACAAACTTTATTTCGGCCATATCTCCGGACTCGAACGTTGTACAGGCTCGAGGTGGTACCAATAAACCCGTACCCGAAAATAGGGGGTACAAGGTGGTTTCATGTCTCTACGACCTTCCGTTCCCGAGATATGCACCTTTGAAGTTATCGTCAGAGGCGTGGTTTTCATCGATAGAGTGGTTTTCATAACTAACCCCTAACCCTAACCTAACCTAACCTAACCTAACCCTAACCCCTAACCTAACCTAACCTAACCCTAAACCTAACCTAACCTAACCTAAACCCTAACCTAACCCTAACCTAACCCTAACCCTAACTCCATATATGATTTTGAAAAAAAAACATCTAACTAAAATCACTAAAAATCTCATAAAATCACTACCTGTCGACTCAAAATGGTCTGAAACGTGCTCCTAACTACTTTCTGGAGGAAGTTTTTCGGCTGTGACACTTAGTCATTTTCCACTCAGGTTAGCATGCTGCGATCTGATTGGACGACCGTTTTTCTTGAATAACTCCCGAACCGTACATCCTAGACACTTGGAAACCACGTTCGTCTAATATAATTCGACCATTCTGCATCCAACGGTACCACCACGACTCTCTACGACCTTCCTGTCCGGAGATACAGGAAAAACAAACTTTATTTCGGCCATATCCGGACTCGAACGTTGTACAGGCTCGAGGTGGTACCAATAAACCCGTACCCGAAAATAGGGGGTACAAGGTGGTTTCATGTCTACGACCTTCCGTTCCCGAGATATGCACCTTTGAAGTTAAGTTATCGTCGAAGGCGGCGATAGGTGGTTTTCATCCCCCTTAACCTAACCCCTAACCCTAACCTTCCCTAACCCTAACCTAACCTAACCCTAACCCTAACCTAACCTAACCCTACCTTCTTCTACCTAACCTAACCCTAACCTAACCCCCTAACTAATCCTCTTAACCCTAACCTACCCTAACCTAATTAATAATCCTAACCCTAACCACTTTAATTATTTATTTTAAAGAAAAAAAACCACACTAACCTAACCCTAACTCCATATATGATTTTGAAAAAACATCTACATAAAATCACTACCAATCGACTCAAATGGTCTGAAACGTGCTCCTAACTACTTTCTGGAGGAAGTTTTTCGGCTGTGACACTTAGTCATTTTTCCACTCAGGTTAGCATGCTGCGATCTGATTGGACGACCGTTTTTCTTGAATAACTCCCGAACCGTACATCCTAGACACTTGGAAACCACGTTCGTCTAATATAATTCGACCATTCTGCATCCA
The DNA here is from genome assembly GCA_016801885.1 of Toxotes chatareus. Taxonomy (NCBI): domain Eukaryota; kingdom Metazoa; phylum Chordata; class Actinopteri; family Toxotidae; genus Toxotes; species Toxotes chatareus. The sequence goes on along the minus strand of JAFBJY010000060.1, from coordinate 9,126 downwards.
ACGGTACCACCCACGACTCTCTACGACCTTCCTGTCCGGAGATACAGGAAAAACAAACTTTATTTCGGCCATATCTCCGGACTCGAACGTTGTACAGGCTCGAGGTGGTACCAATGAAAAACCCGTACCCGAAAATAGGGGGTACAAGGTGGTTTCATGTCTCTACGACCTTCCGTTCCCGAGATATGCACCTTTGAAGTTATCGTCGAGAGGCGGCGATAGAGTGGTTTTTAACCTAACCCTAACCTAACCTAACCTAACCTCGCTAACTAACCTAAAAACCTAACCTAACCCTAACCCTAACCCTAACCTAACCCCTAACATCTCTTCCTAGTCCTAACCCTAAACGTGCCCTAACTTTCTAACCTGACATAGTCCTAACCCCTAACCCTTCTCCTAACTTGAATAGGCTCCCGGTGGTGGAAACCACGTTCCCTAAATATAATTACCCGAAAATAGGGCATACAAGGTACCACCATAACTCTCTACGACCTTCGTTCCGAGATATGCAAACCTTTAGTTATCGTATTCCGACTACGTGGTTTCAGGCCCTAACCCTAAACCCTAACCCCTAAGGTGGTTTCAACCTAACCCTAACCCTAATCCTAACCTATCCCTTAACCTAACCCTATTTTGAAAAAAACCCACACCTAACCTAACCTAACCCTAACTCCATATATGATTTTGAAAAACATCTACATAAAATCACTACCAATCGACTCAAATGGTCTGAAACGTGCTCCTAACTACTTTCTGGAGGAAGTTTTTCGGCTGTGACACTTAGTCATTTTTCCACTCAGGTTAGCATGCTGCGATCTGATTGGACGACCGTTTTCTTGAATAACTCCCGAACCGTACATCCTAGACACTTGGAAACCACGTTCGTCTAATATAATTCGACCATTCTGCATCCAACGGTACCACCACGACTCTCTACGACCTTCCTGTCCGGAGATACAGGAAAAACAAACTTTATTTCGGGCCATATCTCCGGACTCGAACGTTGTACAGGCTCGAGGTGGTACCAATAAACCCGTACCCGAAAATAGGGGGTACAAGGTGGTTTCATGTCTCTACGACCTTCCGTTCCCGAGATATGCACCTTTGAAGTTATCGTCGGCGGTGGTTTTCAGGCGGCGATAGAGGTGGTTTTTCATCCCCTAACCCCTAACCCTAACCTAACCCCTAACCTAACCCTTCCCTAACCTAACCCTAACCTAACCCTAACCCTAACCTAACCTAAACCTAACCCCTAACCCTAACCTAACCTAACCTAACCTAACCCTAACCTAATTAATAAGCCCTAACCTAACCCTTACCTAACCTAACCTTATTTATTTTTAAAGAAAAAAAACCCACCTAACCCTAACCTACCCTAACTCCATATATGATTTTGAAAAAACAACCATAAAATCACTACCAATCGACTCCAAATGGTCTCATAAAAACTACCAATCGACAAATGGTCTGCGTGCTCTAACTACTTTCTGGAGGAAGTTTTTCGGCTGTGACACTTAGTCATTTTCCACTCAGGTTAGCATGCTGCGATCTGATTGGACGACCGTTTTCTTGAATAACTCCCGAACCGTACATCCTAGACACTTGGAAACCACGTTCGTCTAATATAATTCGACCATTCTGCATCCAACGGTACCACCCACGACTCTCTACGACCTTCCTGTCCGGAGATACAGGAAAAACAAACTTTATTTCGGCCATATCTCCGGACTCGAACGTTGTACAGGCTCGAGGTGGTACCAATAAACCCGTACCCGAAAATAGGGGGTACAAGGTGGTTTCATGTCTCTACGACCTTCCGTTCCCGAGATATGCACCTTTGAAGTTATCGTCAGGAGGGCGGCGATAGGTGGTTTTCATCCCCTAACCCTAACCTAACCCCTAACTAACCTAACCCTAACCCTAACCCTAACCTAACCTAACCTAACCCTAACTAACCTTAACCTAACTAACCCTTTAACCTAAGAAAAAACTTTAATTATTTAACCTAACCTACCCCTACCTAACCCCTAACCCTAACTATATGATTTTGAAAAAACAACTTAAAATCACTACCAATCGACTCAAATGGTCTGAAACGTGCTCCTAACTACTTTCTGGAGGAAGTTTTTTCGGCTGTGACACTTAGTCATTTTCCACTCAGGTTCGCATGCTGCGATCTGATTGGACGACCGTTTTCTTGAATAACTCCCGAACCGTACATCCTAGACACTTGGAAACCACGTTCGTCTAATATAATTCGACCATTCTGCATCCAACGGTACCACCCACGACTCTCTACGACCTTCCTGTCCGGAGATACAGGAAAAACAAACTTTATTTCGGCCATATCTCGGACTCGGACTCGAACGTTGTACAGGCTCGAGGGTGGTACCAATGGAAAACCCGTACCGAAAATAGGGGGTACAAGGTGGTTCATGTCTCTACGACCTTCCGTTCCCGAGATATGCACCTTTGAAGTTATCGTCGGAGGCTGACGATGGTGGTTTCATCTTAACCTAACCTAACCCTAACCTAACCCTAACCCTAACCTAACCCTAACCACTTTATCCCTAACCTAGCCCTAACCCCCTAACCTAACCTAACTTTAATTATTTATTTTTAAAGAAAAAAACCCACACCTAACCTAACCTAACCCTAACTCCATATATGATTTTGAAAAAACATCTCATAAAATCACTACCAATCGACTCCAAATGGTCTGAAACGTGCTCCTAACTACTTTCTGGAGGAAGTTTTTCGGCTGTGACACTTAGTCATTTTCCACTCAGGTTCGCATGCTGCGATCTGATTGGACGACCGTTTTCTTGAATAACTCCCGAACCGTACATCCTAGACACTTGGAAACCACGTTCGTCTAATATAATTCGACCATTCTGCATCCAACGGTACCACCCACGACTCTCTACGACCTTCCTGTCCGGAGATACAGGAAAAACAAACTTTATTTCGGCCATATCTCCGGACTCGAACGTTGTACAGGCTCGAGGTGGTACCAATAAACCCGTACCCGAAAATACGACCTTCCGTTCCCGGGGTACAAGGTGGTTTCATGTCTCTACGACCTTCCGTTCCCGAGATATGCACCTTTGAAGTTATCGTCGGAGGCGGCGATAGGTGGTTTTCATCCCTTAACCTAACCTAACCTAACCCTAACCCTTACAGGCTCGAGGTGGTACCAATGAAAACTAACCCGAAAATAGGGGGTACCTGTCTCTCGACCTTCCTAGATATGCACCTTTTTCGTCGAGAGGCGGCGATAGGTGGTTTTCATCCCATAACCTAACCTAACCTAAAACCCCCCTAACCTAACCCTAACTTTCATCCTAACCCCCTAATCCTAACCCTAACCACTTTAATTATTTATTTTAAAGAAAAAAACCCACACCTAACCTAACCTAACCCTAACTCCATATATGATTTTGAAAAAACATCTATAAAATCACTACCAATCGACTCAAATGGTCTGAAACGTGCTCCTAACTACTTTCTGGAGGAAGTTTTTCGGCTGTGACACTTAGTCATTTTCCACTCAGGTTAGCATGCTGCGATCTGATTGGACGAGCGTTTTTCTTGAATAACTCCCGAACCGTACATCCTAGACACTTGGAAACCACGTTCGTCTAATATAATTCGACCATTCTGCATCCAACGGTACCACCCACGACTCTCTACGACCTTCCTGTCCGGAGATACAGGAAAAACAAACTTTATTTCGGCCATATCTCCGGACTCGAACGTTGTACAGGCTCGAGGTGGTACCAATAAACCCGTACCCGAAAATAGGGGGTACAAGGTGGTTTCATGTCTCTACGACCTTCCGTTCCCGAGATATGCACCTTTGAAGTTATCGTCGAGGAGGCGGCGATAGAGTGGTTTTCATCCCTTAACCTAACCTAACCTAACCCTAACCCTAAAACCTAACCTAACCTAACCTAACCTAACCCCTAAACCTAACCTAACCTAACCTCTACCCTTCTTCCTAACCTAACCTAACCTAACCCTAACCCTAACCCCTAACCCAGAAAAGCTAATTTTAAAAAACTAATCTAAAAACCTAAATAAAGCTAATTAACTAACAAATGGTCTGAAACACTAACTGCTCCTAACTAGACTGGAGGACCTACCCTTTTTCGGCTGTGACACTTAGTCATTTTCTCGAGGCGACAAGGTTGCATGCTGCGATCTGATTGGAAAGTGTTTCATTCTCACGACCTTGTTTCCCGAACCGTACTCTGACAGTTATCGTCTAACTACTGAGATATGGCTTTGATCATTCTCTTTTCCCTCCCTAACCCTAACCCTAACCTAACCTAACTAACCTTGGAAACCTAACCTTTTTCTAACCCTAACCTAATAACTCCCTAACCTAACCCTAACTTGGAAACCAACCGTCTAACCTAATTCCGACTTTCCTATCGTCTTTGACTCTCTACGACCTGGAGGTCCATTTACAGGAAAAACAAACCATGTCTCTCTACTAACACCTCACTCCGGTCACGGTCCGAACATTTCCGGCACATGGTATAAACAAATTATAAAAGAGAAAGCGGCGACGCCACATATCTCCGGACTCGAGCGTTGTACGAGCGTGGCCAATTTAGCGCAATTACATGTCTCTCGAGAGAACCTTTAAAACCTTGTACAAAAGCGAGATACACTTGAACACATATCTCCCTAACCTTCCGTCTGCTCGAGGTTTTCCCATCGTTATTTCATCAAGGCGGCGATAGGGGGGTACGCTAAAGGTGGTTTCTTGTCTCATTGACCTTCCGTAACCGAGATACACTAACCCTAACCGACAGCAATAGGCGCCCACCTAATCGTTGAAAGTAATGTCGACATTATTCCTAAGTGCGCCTCAAACTCTAACCTAACCCTAACCCTAACCCTAACCCCTAACCCTAATTAATAATCCTAACCCTAACCACTTTAATTATTTATTTTAAAGAGAAAAAAACCCACACCTAACCTAACCCTAACCCTAACTCCATATATGATTTGAAAAAACATCTCATAAAATCACTACCAATCGACTCAAATGGTCTGAAACGTGCTCCTAACTACTTTCTGGAGGAAGTTTTTCGGCTGTGACACTTAGTCATTTTTCACTCAGGTTAGCATGCTGCGATCTGATTGGACGACCGTTTTCTTGAATAACTCCCGAACCGTACATCCTAGACACTTGGAAACCACGTTCGTCTAATATAATTCGACCATTCTGCATCCAACGGTACCACCACGACTCTCTACGACCTTCCTGTCCGGAGATACAGGAAAAACAAACTTTATTTCGGCCATATCTCCGGACTCGAACGTTGTACAGGCTCGAGGTGGTACCAATAAACCCGTACCCGAAAATAGGGGGTACAAGGTGGTTTCATGTCTCTACGACCTTCCGTTCCCGAGATATGCACCTTTGAAGTTATCGTCAGAGAAGGCGGCGGTTTTCATCCCTTAAGTAACCTAACCCTTTTCCCTAACCCTAACCTAACCTAACCTAACCTAACCTAACCTAACCTAACCTAACCCTACCTAACCTAACCTAACCTAACCTAACCCTAACCTAACCCTAACCCTACCCTAACCTAACCTAACCCTAACCCTAACCCTAACCTAACCTAACCTTAACCCTAACCTAACCTAACCTAACCTAACCTAACCTAACCTAACCTAACTAACCTTCTCTTCTAACTTCTTCTAACCTAACCTAACCCTAACCTCTAACCTAACCTAACCCCCTTAACCTAACCCCTAACCCCTAACCTAACCTAACCCTAACCCTAACCCTAACCCCTAACCCTAAACCTAACCTAACCCTAACCTAACCCTAAACCTAACCCTAACCTTTCCTAACCCTAACCCCTAACCCTAACCCTAACCTAACCTAATTTTAGCCCCTAATTAATAATCCTAACCCTAACCACTTTAATTATTTATTTTAAAGAGAAAAAAAACCCACACCTAACCCTAACCCTAACCCTAACTCCATATATGATTTTGAAAAAACATCTCTCAAAATCACTACCAATCGACTCCAAATGGTCTGAAACGTGCTCCTAACTACTTTCTGGAGGAAGTTTTTCGGCTGTGACACTTAGTCATTTTCCACTCAGGTTCGCATGCTGCGATCTGATTGGACGACCGTTTTTCTTGAATAACTCCCGAACCGTACATCCTAGACACTTGGAAACCACGTTCGTCTAATATAATTCGACCATTCTGCATCCAACGGTACCACCCACGACTCTCTACGACCTTCCTGTCCGGAGATACAGGAAAAACAAACTTTATTTCGGCCATATCTCCGGACTCGAACGTTGTACAGGCTCGAGGTGGTACCAATAAACCCGTACCCGAAAATAGGGGGTACAAGGTGGTTTCATGTCTCTACGACCTTCCGTTCCCGAGATATGCACCTTTGAAGTTATCGTCAGAGGCGGCGATAGAGTGGTTTTCATCCCTTAACCTTAACCCCTAACCTAACCCTAAACTAACCCTACCTAACCTAACCTAACCTAACCTAACCTAACCTAACCTAACCTAACCTAACCTAACCTAACCCTAACCTAACTTAACCTAACCTAACCTAACCCTAACCTAACCTAACCTAACCTAACCTAACCTAACCCTAACCTAACCCTAACCCCTAACCCTAACCCTAACCTAACCCCTAACCTAACCCCTAACTAACCTAACTGCAACCTAACCTAACCCTAACCTACCTTAACCTAACCTAACCTAACCTAACCTAACCCCTAACCTCCCTAACTTCTCTTAACCTAACCTAACACCTTTGAATTTAACCTTCCTAACCTAACCTAACCCCTAACCTAACCCTAACCCTAACCTAACCTAACCTAACCTACCCCCTAAACCTCATCCTATTTTTACCCTAACCCTAAATTATTAACCTAATCCTAACCCTAACCACTTTAATTATTTATTTTAAAAAAAAAAACCCACACCTAACCTAACCTAACCCTAACTCCATATATGATTTTGAAAAACATCTCATAAAATCACTACCAATCGACTCAAATGGTCTGAAACGTGCTCCTAACTACTTTCTGGAGGAAGTTTTTCGGCTGTGACACTTAGTCATTTTCCACTCAGGTTAGCATGCTGCGATCTGATTGGACGAGCGTTTTCTTGAATAACTCCCGAACCGTACATCCTAGACACTTGGAAACCACGTTCGTCTAATATAATTCGACCATTCTGCATCCAACGGTACCACCCACGACTCTCTACGACCTTCCTGTCCGGAGATACAGGAAAAACAAACTTTATTTCGGCCATATCTCCGGACTCGAACGTTGTACAGGCTCGAGGTGGTACCAATAAACCCGTACCCGAAAATAGGGGGTACAAGGTGGTTTCATGTCTCTACGACCTTCCGTTCCCGAGATATGCACCTTTGAAGTTATATCGTCGAGAGGCGGCGATAGAGTGGTTTTCATCCCCCCTAACCTAACTAACCTAACCCTAACCCTAACCCTAACTAACCTAACCTAACCTAACCTAACCCCTAACCTAACCCCTAACTAACCCTAACCCTAACCCTAACCCTAACTTATAAACCTTTAACATCCCCTCTAACCCTAACCCTAGGGGGTACTTTCATGTCCCTAACCTCCGTTCCGAGATATAACCCTAACCTAGGTGGTTTTCTAACCCTAATCCTAACCACTTTCATCATTTATTTTAGCCCCAACCCTAATTAATAATCCTAACCCTAACCACTTTAATTATTTATTTTAAAGAGAAAAAAACCCACACCTACCTAACCTAACCCTAACCCTAACTCCATATATGATTTTGAAAAAACATCTACATAAAATCACTACCAATCGACTCAAATGGTCTGAAACGTGCTCCTAACTACTTTCTGGAGGAAGTTTTTCGGCTGTGACACTTAGTCATTTTTCCACTCAGGTTAGCATGCTGCGATCTGATTGGACGAGCGTTTTCTTGAATAACTCCCGAACCGTACATCCTAGACACTTGGAAACCACGTTCGTCTAATATAATTCGACCATTCTGCATCCAACGGTACCACCCACGACTCTCTACGACCTTCCTGTCCGGAGATACAGGAAAAACAAACTTTATTTCGGCCATATCTCCGGACTCGAACGTTGTACAGGCTCGAGGTGGTACCAATAAACCCGTACCCGAAAATAGGGGGTACAAGGTGGTTTCATCTCTACGACCTTCCGTTCCCGAGATATGCACCTTTGAAGTTATCGTCAGAGGCGGCGATAGGTGGTTTTCATCCCCTAACCTAACCTAACCCTAACCTCCCTTCCCTAACCCCTAACCTAACCTAACCTAACCTAACTTCTTCCCTAACCCCTAACCTCTAAACCCTAACCTAACCTAACCCCTACCTACCTAACCTAACCCTATTTTGGTTTCCCTAACCCTAATTAACCTAACCTAACCCTAACCACTTTAATTATTTAACCTTTTAACCCTTTTAAAACCCAAACATTTATTTTAGCCCCAACCCTAATTAATAATCCTAACCCTAACCACTTTAATTATTTATTTTAACCTAACCCTAACCCACCTAACCCCTAACTCCATATATGATTTTGAAAAAACATCTCGCATAAAATCACTACCAATCGACTCAAATGGTCTGAAACGTGCTCCTAACTACTTTCTGGAGGAAGTTTTTCGGCTGTGACACTTAGTCATTTTCCACTCAGGTTAGCATGCTGCGATCTGATTGGACGAGCGTTTTTCTTGAATAACTCCCGAACCGTACATCCTAGACACTTGGAAACCACGTTCGTCTAATATAATTCGACCATTCTGCATCCAACGGTACCACCCACGACTCTCTACGACCTTCCTGTCCGGAGATACAGGAAAAACAAACTTTATTTCGGCCATATCTCCGGACTCGAACGTTGTACAGGCTCGAGGTGGTACCAATAAACCCGTACCCGAAAAAATAGGGGGTACAAGGTGGTTTCATGTCTCTACGACCTTCCGTTCCCGAGATATGCACCTTTGAAGTTATCGTCGGGAGGCGGCGATAGAGTGGTTTTCATCCCTTAACCTAACCTAACCTAACCTAACCCCTAACCTAACCCT
>JAFBJY010000599.1:7500-12832 GCA_016801885.1 Toxotes chatareus | reverse complement strand
AAAAAAAATTAAATAAAAAACCTTCCTTAAAAAAAATTTTATTTTTTATTTTAAAAGGGGGTTTTAAAAAAGGTAAAATTTTTGTTTTCCATTTCCCCAAATTGAAAAAAAAAAGGGGTAAAAAAAAAAAAAATTTAAAAAAAAAAAAAACCCCAAAACAAAAACCCCAAAAAACCCCCCCAAAAAACTAAAAATTTAAAAACTTTCCCCCCCCCAAAAAAAATAAAAAAAAAAATAAAAAAAAAAATCCAAAAACCCCAAAAAAAATTTTTTTAAAAAAAATTTTCCCTCCCCAAAAAACCAATTTTAAAACCCCCTTAACCCCTAAAACCCTTATTTTTTAAATTTTATTTAAAATAAATTTTTAAAAATTTAAAACAAATTTTTTTCCCCCCCCCAAAAATAAAAATAAAAATTTAAAAAAAATAAAACCCAATTTTAAAATCCAAAAAAAACCCAAAAAAAAAAAAAACCCCAAAAAAAAAATAAAATAATTAAAAAAAAAATTAAAAAAATTTTTAAAAAAAATAAAAAAAATAAAAAAAAAAAAAAAAAAAAAAAAAACCCCCCCCCAAAAAAAAAACTAAAAAACTTTAAAAAAAAATAAAATTTAATTTCTTAAAAAAACTAAATTTAAAAAAATAAAAAAAAAAAAAAAAAAATAAAAAAAACAAAAAAATAAAACAAAACAAAAAAAAAAGGAAGGCTACGAAAAAAAAATAAAAAAGCAAAGGCTTTTTTTAAACAAAGGCCAGAAATTCCGGCTAAAAAAGTGTTGAATTTTTTTAAAGGAGAGGGTGCTTCCTTTTACATCACCCCACCCCAAAACCCACCAACCCCCAACTACCCCCCCCCTTTCCACCCTCCCCTCCCCTAACTTAACCCCCCTCCCTTTAACCCCAAACCCCTAACCCCTAAATAACCCAACCCCTAACCCAACCCCCAAAAACCCCCCTAACCTACCTTAATTTAAATAATGGAAATAACCCAAAAAAATTAAAACCAAAAAAACAAAAAAATAAATAAAAACCCTTAAAAAAAAAAATCAAATTATACAAAAAAGGGGGTTTTTAAAAAATAAGGGGGGTTCAATTGGTTTAAAATAAAAAAGAAAAAATTTACCTAAATTTGAAAAAAAAAATGGGGAAAACAAAATATAAAAAACCAAAATTAAAAAAAATAAACAAAAATTTCTGGGGTTAAAACAAAAATAAACAATTTACATTTTTTAAATAAATTACAAAAAAAAAGTAAAAATAAATTTTTTTTAAAAAAAAAAAATAAAAAAAAAAATAAAAAAATAAAAAAAAACGAATTAAAAAAAATTAAAAAAAAAATATCTAATTTTGAAAAAACTACTCCAATTTTTAAAAAAACAAAAAGTCCCGAAAATTTTTTTTAAAACCCCATCATTGTTGGCAGTACCCCTGATTTAAAGTTTTATTTTACTAACCCTAATTGTTAATACCATTATACTATAAGAAAAACTTTTTTCTAACATTAAAAATAGTTCATATAGTTAAAAAACATTGGAGTTAGAGTTAATAACATTGAATTTAATGTGGTTTGGCATTTATGGAGTTAAAAACAGACTTTGTCACTTATATTTGGGAAGGTAGAAAAACTAAAACTGGGAAGGTAGAAAAACTAAAACTGGGAGGAGTTTACAAAAGTATAAAAGGGGAGGGAGGCACAGAGAGCTCATTCTTGCTCTGAGCTCTGAAGGGATCACATCTCAGTTTGGGCAAGAACCGTGCTTGTGTTTTTCAGTTTTTAGTGTGCCTTAGCCTGAGGAAGACCCCTACGGGTCGAAACGTCGCTGCAGGGGCACACATTTTGATTATTTGAATTAAAAAAAACAAGTTTTATTTTTTTTGATTTTTATTTTATTTCATTTAAAAACAAATCAGTTCATTTAAAGTTACATTACACTTTATTTCATATTATTTCATTTACTTTAAAATATATAAATAAAAAACACCACTACTTACCTTGTCCATTGTACCCCACGATGGGGTCGTGGCAGGATGGTTGGACCCTGGTTCGCTATGGCAAACGCCGTCAGCGAACCAAGGGTCAGATTCTTATGGACAGTTGGCTGGGGGATGGCCAGAGCACCACCTGTCTCCAATTGGAGACAGGTACCAACCCCTCGACCTAACCAGCCCGTGCCTCCTCCAGCTAGCTCATCTCGCTATTTCGGACCGCAGTCCAGGTCCTATGGCGTCGGTCACCCGCCAAACAACAGGGAGAGTGGTTTTTGTACCCACAGCTCCAGCTTCACGTGGGCAGGGGTTTGTTCAGGGTCAACAACAACAACCCACAGACCCCAAGTTTGGCAAATTGGTGCGCCAATTGCATTCGGTGATCAAAATGGTTCATCATTTGCAGAATGTTGCACAAAAAGAGGACAAAGCAGATCCATTAACGATCTCTCGCATGGTGAATACTTTGTCCACTATGATAAAGCCAGCATCTCCCACTCCAAACACTTTGGAGATGATTAGGGGGAATGCTAAAAACTGGGGGGTATACTACCCTACTGATTTTGGAGGACCACTATACACTTGGTCTGGAGACTATTTTGTCTGACCTGTCAAAAGACCTGTGTGCAGAGTGGAAAACGGCATTTGAGGTGGCTACCAGATGGGCCAAGAGAAATCTGCCTCGTATCACTAAGGGGGTGATTGATCACGCAGAGGCTTTGATCACGGCTTGCGGTGGGTCTAAGAAGGATTCAGACGCACAATGCCTCCTGGATTTAGACACTCCAGAACAAGCCTCAGATGCACAGCAAACATCAGGGCCACAACAAACAGCAGGGCCACAACAAACTGATGGACAACAACAAACGGATGGGCAACAACCAACACACACCATACAAACAAAGCAGTCAACACTTCAACAGGTTGACAAAACCACAACCACTACACAGCAAACATCCGAAACACCCAAAACATGCACTGTTGCCACAATGACTGATCAGGTGTCTGATTTGGCACCTGGAGACCCTGGAGGTAATGCTCAGGGACGGGAACAGGGGGAGCTTCCTTCTCCAATTCTACCCCCTCAATCCAAACCTCAAAGGACAGAGAGAAAACGTGCTCCAGCAGTGATTCCGGAGGATAGTTTTGACTTTAGCATTGTCAGCTTTGAGGAGGGAGAAAGAAGAAAGAAAAAAGAAAGTGAGGTCAGGAGAGACTCCACCTTGGTGAGAGTTCCAGTGACTCAACCACCATTGGAGATGGAGGAAGGGGGGTAGATTGGATAGAACTCCAACCTTGACTCCTATTAGGAGCGAGACAGTTCCCAAACAGGGAACGGGAACCGAGGTGCAAGTTGCAGCCATGGTTCACCAGGAACGGAGTTCTGACCAAGAATCCCAGAGGTGGGATCCGGGTTAGCTCGATGAGGACTCGTTGTTAGACTGGACCTCTTCTCCTGTTCCATACAAGTTTAATGTGAAAAGACACATTACCACAACCAGAAAGATGTCTGACTGGACATTGAGTGTAAGCAGAAAATGGGTAATTCTGGGAGATTCGAATCTCTCTAGGATTGCCACTCACTCAATCCCAGATCTGCAAGTGGATAGCTATCCAGGCGCTGAATTTCAGACATGCCCAGGCTATCATTTCAAAAGCAACTAGCCAGACTGTGGTAGAGAAAGTTGTCCTCTCATTTGGATTAAACTCCAAGGGACAAAGAGTCAAAGAGACAGCAGTAAAACAAATGCAAGCAGCTGTGAGAGCAGCTAAGAAAAAGTTTCCATATGCTGAAATATGGATTCCACTGGTCAATTACTCTACTTCTTTGACCAATGCAGAGCAAACTACGCTGCAGATGCTCAACTCTCACATCCTACGGAACTTGCCTTACATTCCTTTACTGTCGAACTCGGAGTTCCGTACGGAAAGTGATCATGTCCATTGGACCAAAAGGACTGCGAAAGCAATGCTTGCTCATTGGGCTTCTTATTTAAACTTAAGAGCCCTGTAAGCCTCGACGAGGAGGGGAACAAGGGGTCGAGACCCCTTTTGTCCCAGAATGTCATAGTCTTGGCTCCAAATTTTAAGCTTTCGGAGACTCAGTTTGCACTGTTAAATAGGGGATTGACTTTCATCCCTTCCATAAATTTAGATAAAGGTCAAAGGGAACAATTACAATTGGATATGCAAAATTATCACAGAAGAATTAAATTAGCGGCATTTTTTGGTGGTAAATCAAAACAAGTATACAAACCTTCTCCGTTTTCGGCGACGTCCAGTTGGATGCCACCATCTGAAAAATTACCACCAGAAGTTAATTTCTTGGTTAAAAAAGATCAAAAGGAATTTATGAAACATTTTAGAAAATATCAGGAAAAACCAAATTTAACACAAGAAGAAAGATTGGCCTTAAAAGAATTGATGTTAAATAAACATATTGTTATTAAGCCTGCCGATAAGGGTAGCGCAGTTGTCATTCTTGGAAGGGATCAGTATATTTTGAAGTATGTCGTCAGTTGAACGATAAGACCTATTATACTAAATTGGAGGAGCCAATTTATTTACAAACAGTACCTATTGTGCATAATATTATTAATAATCTACGTAAAAACAAATACATTACTGAGAAACAGAAGCAATATTTAAAAGGGGACCATGAACTTAGGATTCGAAGGTTTTATATTCTGCCAAAGATTCATAAAGACCCACAAAAATGGACAGTTCCTTGTATAATTCCCCCAGGAAGACCCATTGTGTCTGATTGTGGCAGTGAAACATATCAAACGGCCGAATTTATTGATTATTTTTTAAATCCATTATCAGTTAAACATCCATCATACATAAAAGATACATACCATTTCGTTAACATTATTAAAAGTTTAAAACTCCCTAAAATAGTTTTTTCTTTACTATTGATATTGACAGTCTTTATACTAATATTGATATTAAAGCTGGATTATTGGCAGTTAAAAATATTCTTCAAAAATACCCTGATCACAAACGGCCAGATTCCGAATTATTACAACTGTTGGAAATTAATTTAACGAGAAATGATTTCGAATTCAATGGAGAATATTTCTTGCAAATTAAAGGCACAGCCATGGGCAAAAGATTTGCCCCTGCCTATGCGAACATTTTTTTATGGCAGATTGGGAGGAAAAAGCTCTCGGTAAATGTGGTAAAAAACCCCTTTATTATTTTAGGTACTTGGACGACATTTTTGGTATTTGGACTCATTCAAAGGAGGATTTTGCAGTTTTCATTAATATTTTGGATACTCATGACCCATCTATCAGACTGAAATATGAGTCGGATGAAAATTCAATCAATTTTTTAGATACAAC
>JAFBJY010000599.1:0-2500 GCA_016801885.1 Toxotes chatareus | reverse complement strand
AGAGTGGAAAACGGCCTTTGAGGTGGCTACCAGATGGGCCAAGAGAAATCTGCCTCGCATTACTAAGGAGGTGATTGATCATGCAGAGGCTTTGATCACGGCTTGCGGTGGGTCTAAGAAGGATTCAGACGCACAATGCCTCCTGGATTTAGACACTCCAGAACAAGCCTCAGATGCACAGCAAACATCAGGGCCACAACAAACAGCAGGGCCACAACAAACTGATGGACAACAACAAACGGATGGGCAACAACCAACACACACCATACAAACAAAGCAGTCAACACTTCAACAGGTTGACAAAACCACAACCACTACACAGCAAACATCCGAAACACCCAAAACATGCACTGTTGCCACAATGACTGATCAGGTGTCTGATTTGGCACCTGGAGACCCTGGAGGTAATGCTCAGGGACGGGAACAGGGGGAGCTTCCTTCTCCAATTCTACCCCCTCAATCCAAACCTCAAAGGACAGAGAGAAAACGTGCTCCAGCAGTGATTCCGGAGGATAGTTTTGACTTTAGCATTGTCAGCTTTGAGGAGGAGAAAGAAGAAAGAAAAAAAAGAAAGTGAGGTCAGGAGAGACTCCACCTTGGTGAGAGTTCCAGTGACTCAACCACCATTGGAGATGGAGGAAGGGGTAGATTGATAGAACTCCAACCTTGACTCCTATTAGGAGCGAGACAGTTCCCAAACAGGGAACGGGAACCGAGGTGCAAGTTGCAGCCATGGTTCACCAGGAACGGAGTTCTGACCAAGAATCCCAGAGGTGGGATCCGGGTTCGTTCGATGAGGACTCGTTGTTAGACTGGACCTCTTCTCCTGTTCCATACAAGTTTAATGTGAAAAGACACATTACCACAACCAGAAAGATGTCTGACTGGACATTGAGTGTAAGCAGAAAATGGGTAATTCTGGGAGATTCAATCTCTCTAGGATTGCCACTCACTCAATCCCAGATCTGCAAGTGGATAGCTATCCAGGCGCGAATTTCAGACATGCCCAGGCTATCATTTCAAAAGCAACTAGCCAGACTGTGGTAGAGAAAGTTGTCCTCTCATTTGGATTAAACTCCAAGGGACAAAGAGTCAAAGAGACAGCAGTAAAACAAATGCAAGCAGCTGTGAGAGCAGCTAAGAAAAAGTTTCCATATGCTGAAATATGGATTCCACTGGTCAATTACTCTACTTCTTTGACCAATGCAGAGCAAACTACGCTGCAGATGCTCAACTCTCACATCCTCTGAACTTGCCTTACATTCCTTTACTGTCGAACTCGGAGTTCCGTGACGGAAAGTGATCATGTCCATTGGACCAAAAGGACTCATGAAAGCAATGCTTGCTCATTGGGCTTCTTATTTAAACTTAAGAGCCCTGTAAGCCTCGACGAGGAGGAAACAAGGGTCGAGACCCCTTTTGTCCCAGAATGTCATAGTCTTGGCTCCAAATTTTAAGCTTTCGGAGACT
Source organism: Toxotes chatareus (assembly GCA_016801885.1). Lineage (NCBI taxonomy): Eukaryota > Metazoa > Chordata > Actinopteri > Toxotidae > Toxotes > Toxotes chatareus. Next base: position 1,030 of record JAFBJY010000599.1, on the reverse strand, counting down.
CAGTTTGCACTGTTAAATAGGGGATTGACTTTCATCCCTTCCATAAATTTAGATAAAGGTCAAAGGGAACAATTACAATTGGATATGCAAAATTATCACAGAAGAATTAAATTAGCGGCATTTTTGGTGGTAAATCAAAACAAGTATACAAACCTTCTCCGTTTTTCGACGACGTCCAGTTGGATGCCACCATCTGAAAAATTACCACCAGAAGTTAATTTCTTGGTTAAAAAAGATCAAAAGGAATTTATGAAACATTTTAGAAAATATCAGGAAAAACCAAATTTAACACAAGAAGAAAGATTGGCCTTAAAAGAATTGATGTTAAATAAACATATTGTTATTAAGCCTGCCGATAAGGGTAGCGCAGTTGTCATTCTTGGAAGGGATCAGTATATTTTTGAAGTATGTCGTCAGTTGAACGATAAGACCTATTATACTAAATTGGAGGAGCCAATTTATTTACAAACAGTACCTATTGTGCATAATATTATTAATAATCTACGTAAAAACAAATACATTACTGAGAAACAGAAGCAATATTTAAAAGGGGACCATGAACCTAGGATTCGGAAGGTTTTATATTCTGCCAAAGATTCATAAAGACCCACAAAAATGGACAGTTCCTTGTATAATTCCCCCAGGAAGACCCATTGTGTCTGATTGTGGCAGTGAAACATATCAAACGGCCGAATTTATTGATTATTTTTTAAATCCATTATCAGTTAAACATCCATCATACATAAAAGATACATACCATTTCGTTAACATTATTAAAAGTTTAAAACTCCCTAAAAATAGTTTTTTCTTTACTATTGATATTGACAGTCTTTATACTAATATTGATATTAAAGCTGGATTATTGGCAGTTAAAAATATTCTTCAAAAATACCCTGATCACAAACGGCCAGATTCCGAATTATTACAACTGTTGGAAATTAATTTAACGAGAAATGATTTCGAATTCAATGGAGAATATTTCTTGCAAATTAAAGGCACAGCCATGGGCAAAAGATTTGCCCCTGCCTAT